>WNLI01203401.1:0-12921 GCA_025802215.1 Wirenia argentea | reverse complement strand
CAACAGACGCTGAGGCGACACGTCAACAGACGGTGAGGTGACACGTCAACAGACGCTGAGGCGACACGTCAACAGACCGTGAGGTGACACGTCAACAGACCGTGAGGTGACCCGCCAACAGACCGTGGGGTGACACGTCAACAGACCCTGAGGTGATGCGTCAGCAGACCGTGAGATGATGCGTCAGCAGACCCTGAGGTGACACGTCAGCAGACCGTGAGATGATGCGTCAGCAGACCCTGAGGTGACACGTCAGCAGACCGTGAGGTGATGCGTCAGCAGACCGTGAGATGATGCGTCAGCAGACCCTGAGGTGATGCGTTAACACGCGGTGATATCACGTTCGAAATGAGGCGTCAACAGACTGAGGCTAGGTTTGTGCTCTCATGCACAAAGCACCAATAAAATCACCAGAACAATTTTCAGACACAACGCCGATCGCACAGTCCGAGTTTCAAACCCGCGATTCTTGGTATCTTGGTAGGCCCATGCTTAAACCAACCGAGCTTATATTAGTGGAATAAATATAAAAACACATAACGTATCTTTCCGCAGCATAAACATAAGCACTTTTGCATTTATATTTTTCGGTACAACCTGATCGAACAAATACCGATTTTCGAAATAACCATGGTATCACGACGATGTGTCTGTGGTAAATGCCTAATTTGTTAATCAATGATTGTGTACAATAAAATTTATGTCGAAATAATTTCCTATCCAGTTATTCCTATTTTAGATATATATGAATCCAAGATGGCCGACAGAATGGCCGATTTCTCAAGATGGCCGCCATTAAATAAAATAATAGCATAATAAAAAAGTAAACTATAGTATTACCCTGGGTAAAAATGTAACATGTATTTTGATTTTTCTGAAACTTTGCAATTTTTTTCATTTTGACAAGACTATTAGTCCTTTGGAAGGTCCTATGTATCGTTCTATAACACTTAGAAGTTAAAATACCTTATCTGGGTTTTTATGTTTTCTGTAGAAATGATTGACGTCCTTACGATTTACGTAAAAACGCGATGGCGACCAGTGCAGTGGGCGCGTCGAGAAATCCAAGATGGCGTCCAAGGTGGCGGACACGAAAAAATATTTGTTCGCCGATTTACTCGATTAATGACGCACATTGAAGGTAATTCTATCTAGAATAAGAATCTGAAATTTCACGAAAATCGGTTCACGGCACGGTCCTTTATAAAAAGACGATTATAACGTTGTGAAATTTTACAACACACACTCTTTCATTTATACGCATAGCTCCGTGAGTTTCATTTGGATTGCTCTGAATTTTTGTACAGGCCATCTGTATACCATTTTGAACATAACTCCATATCAAATGTTTAGGTATATATTATACCTTTCTATATTATCGGGAAAATATAAATTATAAGTATTCTCATTTTTTACATTTTTTCGCATTAAGGTTAATAAAATCATATTTGTATGTTATATGTCAAACACTGTTACTTCGTAGTGTATATCCATCTACCCTTGCCAATTGTACACAATATGGTCAGGGTAGGTTGAACGGGTAGATGTGTAGGCGTATATATAGCCGCTCATTTGACACGAGTAACGTTACGTTTTTAACTGTATCATTGTTATTGTGCAGAGCGTCGTGTTTCTCGTGTCAATACAGCGGATGTATATACGCCTGCACATCTACCCGTTCAACCTATCCTGACCATATTGCGTACAATTGGCAAGGATAGATGGATATACACTACGAAAGAAAAGTATTTGATATATAGTATACAAATATGATTTTATTAACGTTAATGCGAAAAAATGTTAAAAATGACAATATTTATGATATACATTTTCTGGTTAATACAGAAATGTATATACTTAAACATTTGATATGGAGTTATGTTCAAGATAGTTTACAGATGGTTCGTACAAAAATTCAGAACAATCCAATAGAAACTCACGAAGCTATTCGTATAAACGTAAGAGTGGGTGTCGTAAAATTCCACAACGTTAAAATCGTCTTTTTATAAAGTATGGCGCAGTGAACGTACTGTAGCACTAAAAGTACCTAACCGATTTTAATGAAATTTCAGATTCTTATTCCAGATAGAATTACCTTCAATTTGCGCCATTAATCGAGAAAATCGGTGAACAAATATTTTTTCGTGTCCGCCATCTTGGCCGCCATCTTGGATTTCTCGAAGCGCCCACTGGTCGCCATCGAGATTTTGATGGAAATTGAAAGTACACAGACTAGTGCTGCTAACGGTATATGAACCCAGATAGGGTATGTTTGCTTCCCGGTGGTTATTTGCATCCAAAGGACTAACAGCAGGTGGTCGATCTTGTGTTATTATGTTTATGGTGAAAAATGTACTATTATAGCTGTTAAGTAACATAATTTCCGGACACCCTGTATTTGACGTTGAAGATAAATGGATATCTTCAGTATCTTCATAATAACGTTGTCACCTCGTGCAGACTGCGCCGTGAAAAAGTTTCTTCAAAAGACGAACAACGTCTGCACATACAACGGAAATTACGGTAAATAATTTTAGCTATTCGATTCATAGGCTTATAGCCAAAAAATATACTGTAATGTGCAATCGTAGGCTATTTTTAAAGTAGGCATACAGCCTCCTTACACCGATACAGTATATCTATATCGCGAATTAGTGATAATACTGTATAATAGCATTCAAGCGCTTGTATCGGACACTTACTTTGTGATCTATAGGCTTAGTCTTTATGTATATTTGTGTTTTCTGATGTCAACGCAAAAAAGGTTATCAGTCCTCCATGTAGATTATTGCAGCATACAGTTGAACATGTATAATATATACAATGTTACACAGATGTCCAACAAATGGTTGCATGATATCATTAGACTACGCTAAACACACATACACGTCTACTTTGTTTCAAGTCATACTTGTCATCAAGTCTGGTTGCTTAGGCTACTATACTCAAATTCCAATGTATTTCAGCGCCGTTATGTCTGAAAAAACTGCACGACCACTTCAAAATGGGGGAGAAATATCCCCAATGTGGCTCGGCTGGCAACTACAAAGCCATGCAACACCACGGGCACCTGTGAGTCATCTACAGTATAAAGTCTGAAACTATACTCTCATGGAACTGTCCCTCTATTATTATAGTAAAATGTATACTAGATTTGGATAGTGTGGGTGTGTGGGTGGGGTAAAGTGTGGGTGACTGGAGTAGAGTAGTATGGGTGGGTGGGGTAGAGTATGGCTGGCTGAGTGGGTTCGACAGTGTGTGTGGGTAGTGTTGAGTGTGGGCGTAGGTGGTTGGGATAGTATGGGTGTGTGAGAGAGAGAGTGAGTGTGGGTGGGAGAGGTACGTTTATATATTGGGCCACGCGCACATACTTTTAGTTATGATGATACGAGCGATCTCAAACCATCTTGCGTTGGACGATCGTCTACCATGATTGCTATTGGTAACCGAAGCCTACCACGCCATACCGGCGATGTCATGTAGCCTATACCTGTGTAGGCATACTTGTACTACATAAACTACGTATAAGTTTACATGCTAACAACATCATTCTATTACCGCGAGTTTCCCCCATTAGATGAGGCTAAACGGTGAAGTAACAGGCCAAAATATAATATTGTGCGTGTCCCTCCAAACATTAATTTTATTTCCATGTTATCAATGGAATTTAATAGACGTTTAGTATACCGATAGGCTACTCTATTTCCTTGTCAGGTGTCAGTGTGTAGAGAAGGTACATGGTACGGAATTGATCCAGCTCGGCAAGTACAGGACTCACGAAGAGGATGAGTGCCGCAGGATGAAATGTGGTGAGTAGATTATAGTCTACCTACTGTACCAAAATATCGGCGCATGTATACCACACACTAAACCAAAGGGTTCTTGTACGCACCCAATAAGGGTTCTTCACCCATAGGGTAACCCTTTGATGGTTATACATAGAACCCATAACCAGGGATTCTTTAAAAGAGTTCTTTTAAAGAACCTTAAAACGAAATGATGAACCTTTAGAGCCAAATGAAGAACCTTTATAATAAAAAGTGTTAAAATATCGAAAAACAGACGAACAAGCGGATTTGTATTACCACAAAAATGATCAGATTTGCGAGAGTAGCGCCCCTCGCCTACGGGTGCGCAACCGGGGCATAACTGGGCCGCAAACTAGATATATACATTTACGTATGGATATGGAGCTAACCAAAGGGACATTCTGGCGCTGGAGAATGTTCATGGTACCGAGCTTATCCAGGTGGGTAAGTACAGGTCCCCAGGAAGAGGACGAATGCCGCAGGATGAAATGTGGTGAGTAGATTATAGTCTACCTACTGTACAAAAAATATTGTCGCCACACACTAAACCAAAGGGTTCTTGTACGCACCCAATAAGAGTTCTTCGCCATAGGGTAAGTAGCCTACAGGACTCATCAAGAGGACGAGTGCCCCAGGATGAAATGTTGTGAGTAGTAATCGATCTTCTGCAGGTGTACACAATCTAATTTCCGCGTGTGTGTCATATACGGGTGTGTGGGACTAAAGGGCATCCTGTCGCTGGCATCAGGAGAAGGTACATGGTACCGAGTTGATACAGGTTGGTACTATAACTATATACGTAGTCTACCTACTGTACACAACTAACAACATCGCATGTATACCATATACGTATGTATATACTGTATGGAGCAAAGCTAAGGGACAATCTGGCGCTGGAGAAGGTACGTGGGACCAAGCTGATGGGTGGGTAAGTACAGGACTCATGAAGAGGATGAGTGCCGTACGATGAAATGTGGCGAGTAATCGATCTTCTGTATAGTGCAGTTTAGTTTATGTGACGGAGGGGTTGAACCGCTTCGCACAGGCCACGTTGCATGCGGGCCCATTGGGATACCCTCAGTTACACCATTACTGCTGCAATACTGTATAACATATCTAGTTTAACGATATGGTACAACAATGACCGGCTCCCCAAGTACATCGGGATCTTCTGTATACGGTAGGTACACAATCTTACATTGCACGTATGTACTGATTATGTGGCTGAAGGGAGACATTCTGGTGCCGGCAAGGGAGGGGGAGATGCTGCGTATATCACGCTGATCAACATGGGTGAGTAGCATACATGATCGTTCATTCGTGCGTATGTAGTCTTTCCTTACGAAAATGACGCGGGTATAATACTCCGTCATTGGAAAATACGTGCGAAACATACGGCGTAAAATACCTCAGCACTTAGGGGGGGGGGGGGGGGGCAATGTTGCTTGCTGACCAAAATTGATTAGCAATATAAATGTGGTAAAAGATATTCAGTATAACATACCAAAATTGCCAACACGTCCGAAACGTACGGAGTATGACATTATCGATCCAAGGAGGTCTAGGTGGCTAGAGAAAATTGATTGCCTCAGTATAAACATGACTGTCACATTTAATTTCACTACTTTTGACTCTGTAGTCAATGTAGTCTATGTGTATTACAGACTGCGCGGTTGCGGAACACTACGCCAAAGAGAACGGCGAATCTTTCACACGCACTTGTTCATACCTCGGAAACTTTGGTAAGTTAGTATGATATATAAGTACGTTTGTCTATGTATATAGATGAAAGTTTGTGTATATATGTACTGTACACGTTTGTCTAAGGAGTGTTTTTTTTTGGCATATGTGCATTCATATTTTACAAAAATTGCCATCCGGAGCTGCAGAGGGGGGGGGGGTAAGTGGATATATTAAGGGTTGGCCATTTTCCATAATCCATATCCGGCCCGCGGGAAAATCTAATTGGCCAGATATGGGTTCCGTTCTAGTAGGCTATACTCTATCTTTAAATGATTTCAATGTTATCTTATGTAAACCGTGATAAATTATATAGGATATATATTGTTGCGTATATGCGCTGCGAATATTTTGTAACGCATATGTGTATGTGTAGTAGGTTGTGTGATAGTATGCGGGTGTAACATGCGAACTATCCATGTAGTGTTCTTTGCAATCTTTTTTCTTTAGTAAAAAATGCTCTTATTCCTAATTAATCATTAGGTTATTACATACAGTATCTATTATGTAATGTGAAAATATGTCAGTAAAATGGTTTTATTATATGAGTCTGCGATAACTACTGTATATGTGTTTGTAGTGTTGGGATGTTCCCTACGGCAGCTGACCCACAACCTGACCCGGTGTACCACAGAGTACCTCTACGAGGCCGTTCAGTGTACTAAAGATGGCAGGTATGTTTTTCTTGCATAGTAAATCACGAAGATACGCTTTTCTCGCATAATTATCAAATCACGAAGGTACGTTTTTTCTCGTATAATTATCAAATCACGAGGGTACGTTTTTCTTGTATTCTTATCAAATCACGAAGGTACGCTTTTCTTGTATTCTGATCAAATCACGAAGGTACGCTTTTCTTGTATTCTTATCAAATCACGAAGGTACGCTTTTCCTGTATTCTTATCAAATCACGAAGGTACGCTTTTCTTGCATTATTATCAAATCACGAAGGCACGCTTTTCTTGTATCCTTATCAAATCACGAATATACACTTTTCTTGTATTCTTATCAAATCACGATTGTACGCTTTTCGTGTATTCTTATCAAATCACTAAGATGCGCTTTTACTGTATTATCAAATCACGAAGGCACGCTTTTCTTGCATTCTTATCAAATCGCGTAGGTACGCTTTTCTTGTATTCTTATCAAATCATGAAGGTACGCTTTTCTTGTATTCTTATAAAATCACGAAGGTATGCTTTTCTTATATTCTTATCAAACCACTAAGGTACGCTTTTCTTGTATTCTTATAAAATCACGAAGGTACGCTTTACTTGTATAACTACCAAATCACGTATTGTATTTATGACTGTCGTCGCGTTCCATCGAAAGTAATGTATGGTCTACCAGCGGGACATCCATGAAAGTGACACCCTTGCAACTGGAGAACAATCGTAACAAAGTGAGTGAATTTATCGTAGACCTACATCGTACGAGTAGTTATAATCGTGGTATATCGTTGGATATTAATTCTATATTCTTTTTTTGTATTTTATTTCAATTTGACATGTTGGTGAGAAATTCGGTATCGTCTACAGACAAATTTTTGTATAAACGATATTATACAATACCCAGAAGTATGACGAATATAGTACGCATCTCTTAAATATCTTCATAATTGACCATGTGTAAATTTATATTCGCAGATGCTATTGTGCTGACGAATTTGATGGGGCCCAAGTAGCCCACTACCGGTTCAGGGAGGGCACTGAAGAATATCTCACATCTAACTGCCGTGAGTGGTATTATCGATCGTATCATTACTACTCAAAAAATTTACATAAATAAATTAATTATGAGCATTTTACCATTCAAGTGGAAAATTATTGCAAAGCAATCCACACACTCCACACAATTATCTTCTGATTTCTCCCAAATGTTGTCAAGAGTAGATCCGTGGTGTTTGCCTACATACCTTCAATTTGATGAATGCTGGCTGAAATAAAAGGTCACATATTGATGCAAAGAGACGGTAGCATTCAAGCGAACTACGACCATTTTCTTGAAATCTGCTCACAACGTTATTTTGTTATATTTAAAATATTAGAACCTAGGCCTATGTGCTAAAATCAACACCTAACTCGGCGTATAATCCGAGAAAGTACAATCTTACTAAAACTGTGTCACTTAGATAAATGTCTTTAGCAGTCTCTCAAATGAAAATAAATGTATTGCCTTCGAACGATGTGATCTATGACTATATGGTATGAAATTATGAATTATTTCGCATAATCTTACATGTAATACTACATACAGTAATTCATTACATGTGTAGAGTGTGCACGGGATCAAGTAATCTATGAAAGGTTGGGGCTCAAATTCAACGCGAGATGCGAGAACAACGGCAACTATGGCAAGTACATATTTGGTTAATTATTGTTTATTGTTCGTCTTAATTAATTTAGCCACTGCGTCAGTAATACGATGTAGTCTAGGCTTAACAGTATGTAGTTTATTGTGAGTTAAGCACAATAATACAAGTCAAAAACGAAATGAAATTATGATATGATACATTATACATTATGATGCATGATACATGCAATGCCGAAGGTAGATTAGATAGGGAACGAGTGTTATATAGTACTGTAGTATTATACTGTATCAATAAATAGCTTCCTTTCGCCTTGCAAGTCTTGGTCTTGAAGGCTTGATGTGGGTTTCTTCATATGATTCGTTTCCAAATTGATTAACTAGATACGTACGATATACGTATATGCAGGAAAGAACCATATGTAAAAGGGGAACGTATGGACTATATAAACAAAATATCAATAGTTTGTGATTAAATTAGTTGAAATTAACAATATGGTACACGTAATAAAAGAAAACCAAATATTTGTGTAGGGTATATTTAAAACAGTAGAACTATGTGCATCAATAAGATACAATTGGTACTGATCGCCTCTTTCGTTTACAGTATAATTGAGAAAAAAACCAAATTGTTATCTCAATGTTACCTTTTTGATAGAGAATTGTTCAAGCAAAGTCGCCCGGGCCAAACTTCCGTTCTCGACAATAGCAATACCAACATGTTCGTGTGCTTCGTACTTTGACAAGATTCAGTGTGATGATACATGGTAAGCTATTTATTTACAAATACAAAAGGGATTAGACACGGATATGAAAGCAAACAAAATGAAATTCTTCTTCTTGTATCATTAAATGTATATCGGAATATTTGTCAAAATACGTCATTTACCACATATTCTTCTTGCATTTTTATAATATCTTTAATCATGTTTATAGTATACGTATCTCAGAATAAAATTTGCCCCGTACGCGAAAGTCTCAAGTTTATCCATTAATTGTACCTATCGAAAGTGTTTTTTCAAACAACTTGTAGCTATCCCATCAAAATAACATTTATATAATTTATCTATTTTGTACTATACTATATTGTATAAGTTCTTGTTTGCTTTAGTGTGATTAAGTTCGCCTTGCAAGTGCATATAGATTTATAATATTCTCTCGCAATGATATGCGTTTAAATGTTTAATTTTATTTTCGCATGGCACAACTCATTCCTCGTGATGTCGTGTTAATTTATTTGTGTGTACAGTATATCTCGTTATTTTCTTGCATCTACGTATTACGATATTGGTTTCAGGTGTTATTGCTCTAACAAATTCGGAAACATCATCGAACCTTACCGCGTGCCCCTGGCCGACAAATCCAAAATGACGTGCGGTAAGGATACTTATTACTGCATTATAGGCTACAGCACATTCATTTATGATAACACCTACATATCAAAGTATAATGTTCTGTGCTTCAATATCGCAAAAAATGACTATATTATCTCAAAACATTATTCTCTATATATAGTCATGCACCGAAATTGAGGAACAGACTGCTAGTAATTCGATCAGAGACATCTTTATCGAGATACCATACAGTCACGGGTGAAAATGTCACAAATAATTAAATGCACATATGTTTATACTGAACTGCAAATTAGTGAGAAATAATTTCTTAAATTAGCGTAAAATTGAGTATACACAAGTATTATCATTGAATATGAATTTTTGTATCATACACATAGATATGTTTATACTGAACTGCAAATTAGTGCGAAATAATGTCTTAAATTAGTGATGATAAACCATTTATATACGTATATATGCATAACATGTCGTAAAATTGAGTATACACAAGTAATTATCATTGATTATGTATATTCGTATGTGCATCCACAGACTGTGCCCTCCAAAGTGACAGACTGGTCCGAGAGACGCACGCAGATTACAACGATCTACTGTGTGACAAGCGGGGGGAATACTGGATACATTGAAAGAAATGTTTGAACGTTCTCAATAGGAAATAGCACTGGCAAATACAAATAAGCTGATGAATAACGATGTAATCATTGAAATATACAGCACGAATCATGAAAATGTTATTTTATTAATTTTGTTATTTTTATTTTAGAATTACGACATCCTGTGCTTGGTCTTGACTTCGATTTATTACTGTACATATTGTACTGTACATATTGTGAATTTATCTACTTGGGGATCCGCCAATCTGAAAATGATATATGCGTAATTACACTCGGTTATAAAAAAACGTTACTCTTTGTATTTCTCCCACAATACAGTACACTAATTATATCATATATCAAACAATTTCCATATATTTTCTTTCCTTTCACTCCATTGCAAAAAAAGCCTGAAAAATTGTGCATGTATTTGTTGTCATAAATACAGAACTAGGGTAGATATTCACACCATATCTTCCACAAATGTTCTACGTGAAATGGTAAAGAAAATGTCGTGTCATTTTTTGAGGTCAAGGTCAGAGGTCAACCAGAGGTCACATTTTTTTCTATAAAATGACCTTTTTTAAATGACTTAATTTTTCATGATCTAGATACGGTATATGTGACCACCTTGAAAATTCCCAATAAATCATGATTTTGGTTTTTTCAATTGTGACCTTGACCTTTGACGATTTTACATACCCTATGACATGTACAGTAAGTATGACGTCACGGCATGACCGAGTTGCATATATTGCATGATTCATATGTCAACGGTCAAGGTCGGCCTGACATGTTTTATAAAATCCAGATTTTTGGAATATTTTTGAATGACCGTACATGACCTTGAGAAGTGACCTTTGACCTTCAAAATATAAACTATGAATGTATGGCCACTAACTCACATATAAAAAAAATCAATATACCTTATCTAGATCATGAAAAATTACGTCATATAAAAAAGTCCATTTCCTAGAAAAAATGTGACCTCTGGTTGACCTTTTACCTTGACCTAAAAAAATGACACAACATTTGCTTTAACATTTTATGTAGAACATTTCTGGAAGATATGGTGTGAATATCTACCCTAGTTCTTGATTTATGACAACAAATACATGCAAAATTTTTACCCGTACATACATAACAGATTTTAAAAATATCTGTAAACATCTAAAGGCCATCTAAACGTCAAAGGTCAAGCCTCGCCAATTTGAAGAAAAAATTACAAAAATATGCATGTATAGAATGACCTTGAACTTTGACCTGTACGAACTTTCTTGGTATGCCATGATAAAGTACTGATGACACTTAATACACATACAAACTATATTAGTGATACCATATTTTTCTCCCGAGATATGGCCAAATTGGATACAATCATTAAACGTACCGTTTGATCATGACCTTTGACTAACAATTTCAACTGTTTTATAATCTGTAGTTGATGGATGCTTAGTGTGTAAACTTACATTAAAATGCACTGTAACGTTTTTGGTATACAGCATATTTTCTGCTTTCAAAATGAGGTACATATAACGTTTTTATGGAACAGAGTGTACATATCTGCGCGCAACAGAATAATTCTGCATCCTATTTTTGAGATATTTGGTTGTTCGCTAAAGTATGATGCGGTATAATGCTGCAGCAGTTGTTGTAATAGTCTACCTATATTCTACATATAGTACCAAGTACCAACAATGTTTCTGATTGACATTTCCATTGACCAATACGTAAATTATTTTTGTCTTTCAAGACCTTGTGAGTAGGCCCATATATGTAACAATGAAAAGTATTACAAAATGGAAATCATACATAACAGTAAACAAAAGACACAAATCGACTTGCATAATATATTTGATTATTGCATACGTTAATTAGCTTATGCTATGTCATCGGTATTCATTTATGATTCACATAACATTAGTATCCCTACACCATGATATCCAGTATGCTTTGTAGTACATGGGCTGTACCATAGCCACCGCGCACCCGAGACTGCAACATGAATGTTGATACAAATGTTGATACAAATGCTGATACAAAAACTGTTTACACAACAGAGGACATTTAAGGTAGGACATCTACGTTCAAATTATGAAAAATGGAAAATTTGAAAGTTCTCAAAAAATAGTATTACACACTCAGAATACACTATACTGGTGATTTTTGTCAAATGGGTGCAATCAGAATGCTTAATTAACCCTTAATCGTCCATAAAACTGTAGGGACCATAATCAATTATTTCAATTTCTAGAGTTTCTATGGGTTACCATGGGCGTTGCTATGGGGTTGTCATGGAATTTTTTTGTAAACATTCCCCTATCACACTAGACCAAGAGTGTGAAGTTTCACCATAATTGCTTCAATAGTGATAACATGAAACTCACTTCCATCACACATACCGACGCATAATGTATTCAGTAATAAAGTGTAAAAGGTTGTTTTCTGTCATTACTGTTTTTGGTCAGTTAACAAATTTTGAAACAATAATTCTCTTAGGGAAATGGATGGATCTCTTTGATTGTTTGCATGGTTAGGCTACATTACAATGCCAATTACATGTCGGTTGCATTTTTTTTTTTTGAATTATTCCCTAGATAATTCACAATAAGGGTTTTTACACGTGAATTGTACAAATTTTTTTTGATGAAAATGACATAATAGACCGCCATTTTGAAAATATGAGAAAAATCAAAAAAGTAAAATGCAACGGACACGTATAAATCTATTATGTACAAAATGGCCAAGTTTCACTTTTCAACGATATATATGTAATGAGAAAAGTTGCTTCAAAAAAGGTACACTTTTTCAACTTATGGCGGCCATCTTGGCGGCCATTTTGAATTTTTCGATAAATTTTTCAAAAAAATTAATTCGTCCTACGATGGTCTTTATATTGACATAGGAAATTAATTTAAACATGCATTATTAAGAAAAATAGTTCCAATGTAGATGTCCTACCTTAAAGGGTTAATCGAGGATTATGGACGGGAATAGATCTCGCGTAGGATTTAAAAGCCCACGAAGTCTACCATTATAGCGCGCTGGTATAGGCAAAATACCCGTATCTGTTGGTGGACTGTGCAAATCCTGCATACTAAGAGGTCGAATTCC
>WNLI01203290.1:0-12922 GCA_025802215.1 Wirenia argentea | reverse complement strand
GTAAGTTTATGTCCAGTATTTGATTTATAATTAATCATAATGAACGACAACTGGATGAATCATAATTTCCAACGTAACACTGTATGTTATGTCTAAAAACGGTACAGAAGATGCCAGGATGTCTTACTCATAATTTTATATACCCTAGAATAGATTTGTCGCGCCATTTTGATGGTAAAGATTTGTCCTTTGGAAAGGTTTAGACGCTATTATTATCATAAACAAAATTGACTACAATGTAAATATAATATATTAAAAACTTACCGACAGTTTTCTCTTCTATCCTGAGGACGTTTTCGACGAGGCAGTCGACGATTTGCTGGCACGAGTCTATAACTTGTCGGGTGAGGACCGTCTCCTTGTCCGTTTTCCTTCCGTCCTGGTCAACTTCCTTCAGTAACTGGAGACAAATAAATTAGTCAGTAAACGTTTCAGATGATCAAGCGAGATCACTGATCAGACAAATGTCTCTTGTGTAGACAGTGATTTACAAGGTGTATGTACGAGGATCTGTGTAACAAGGTCTGTGTACCAAGGTCTGTTGGATTTGTAATCCAAGGGTCGGGAGTTTGAGTCTTGATCGTGGCATTTTCCGTTGAGTTGTTTTCCCGGTGTTCTGTGGGTGAGAAGAACATTTTCATAGCGGCAGTTTACCAATCCTGTAAAATTGATACTGATCGTATGGGAAGTAAAGCCATGCATATAATTATTATAATTGAACATTGTAAAACGCTCGCTGTACATTTGATGCTTCACTCACATCCTCACTCATATGTCTATGATGCAAGACCGACATTTGGTAGATCGAAATAACTAAAAACGCGGCATGTAAATGTCACACATTACTTTGAAGAAGTCGAGACAGGTCTTTTTGACATCGGTTATGCTGCATAATTTCTGACTGTTGTTGTGTTTTTGTTTGGTACTACAGTACTGTGTACTGTAGCAGAGGGGTCAGGGATTAGTGTAAATAAAAGAATTAAATACGAAAACAAACTCACGTTATTAAGCAGTTGTTCAAAGAAGTCTAGACCAGTATCCTTGCATGCTGCCACGACATCAGTTATGTTGACCACATATGTTCCCTTATGTTTACTACTTTTTGAATGTTCTTGTGTTATTCAGTACGCTATTATTATGTACGGTATGTATACTAAATACCAAAACAAACTCACGTTATTAAGCAGTTGTTCAAAGAAGTCTAGGCCGGTATCCTTGCATGCTGCCACTACATCGGTAATGTTTACTACTTTCTGAAGTAATTTGGCCTGCTCTTCCTCTTTGTTTCGTATATGGATCGGAGTGAACCACATGGCATGGAATACCTCGTTTACCAGTTTCTGTTGGAAGATTAGGTGTAAATATATCTGTAAATGTTACATATGTGTAAATATTGCAGATGACTAAGACCGTCTTGTTTCGTATATGGATGGGAGTGAACCACATAGCATGGAACACCTCGTTTACCAGTTTCTGTTGGAAAAAGGAATCACAGTATAACACATTCTGCTTTATGGGCAACTTTATTTAACCGAATGATTTGAATTCCATATTTAATGCGGAATATCTGCAATTGTAGCGACACATCAGAGCATGGAATGTTCCCGTGTATAGTTCTAGTGAGTTCTACTGATTGTAGTTTAATCCAATTTCTCCACCTAAAACTAGCTATTAGACATTTAGATAACCACATCTGCTTCATATACAAATTGTAGGTAATTCTTCTTTTTTCTAAAGGCGTAGGTTTAGTGCATGGAGATTTTGTAACATCTATATGTATTATTATTATCAAACGTTTTATTCATTTAAGAATGTAAGCTACTGTATAATAATTATACGTGAACAAATTTGGCGTACAATGCCGTACATACTACGTAGATTACAAGGTACTGGCAATTAGGCAAAGCAAATTTTTTGCACATTTTTGAGAATTTAATGAAAGTTCTTTATGTTGCGATTACTTGCGTGAAGGTGAAGTTTTTCGGCAGCTGACTCGGCGCAGAGTTGTATTGTATTTATATATAATGCTTCCTTCACATGACAGGTGGCATCCATTATTACGTACTATTGAGAGTTTGTGGGTTCAATTACCAAATTGAGCTATCCGTATGTGCTTAGGCAAGGCAGCATAACCATAGCCTCAGTTCACCAAGCTGTGAATGGGTCCCGATGAGTGGGTATCATGTGGTACTATGTTGTAAGGGACACGCCATCGCCAAAATGTCTGATTTTCTCGGATCCCTTAAGTACTTCTATCACCTATAAGATGCAGTGATGCCTAAAAAGACAGTACAGTATATAAAACTACAATTGTTATTTGTATTCACTAACCTTGATTCCTTCCTCATCATTGACCCGCCGAATCATTTTGACACACATCTCAGGGATCTTGTTGAAGTCTGTCACTTCTAAGCAGATGTCACGGAAGATCTTTATGACTCGTTTACGCACACTGATGCCGGTGTCCTGCGATCAAATATTGATATACCATCATTACCTTGTAGAGCTACTGATATATGCCAACAGTATCATTGACAACTGTACAGACACATATTGTAGACAATATTGCAGACACATTGCCAACGATACTAACAACTTGAAGTCACTTCTAAGCAGATATCTCGGATGACTCATTTACGCACTATGATCGAATATTGAAGTGTAGAGATACAGATACATAAACAACAGCATAGACACATACAGCCGTACATAGGCAACAGTAGCATCTATCATGACTAAGCAGACGTCACTGTAGATCTTGATGACAAATTTACGCACCCTGATGCCGGTGTCCTGCGATCGAATATTGATATAGCAAGTAGAGCTACAGATACATACTCAACATACAGACACATGGACAACAGTAGAGACATAGATAACAGTACAGACACATTGGCAACAATACTGAAGTCAGTCACTTCTGAACAACATAAACAACAGCATGGACACATACAGCAGTACATACACATAACAGTAGCATTTATCATGACTAAGCCGATGTCATGACTAAGCAGATGTCATGGAAGATCTTGATGACACGTTCCGCACACTGATACCGGTATCCTGCAATCAAATATTCACATTGAAAGTATTACATGATTTTTTTCTTTCAGAAAAATGATTTGTGACCCATCTTTATCAATCAATATAGCCAAGGACCCAATGTACGTACAACCTGTCATTATTGCGCAACCTTGACATTAAACTTTATACAATCGACGTAACCAAGTTGCGCTATACGCACATCGGCAATTTTGTTTTTCAATGATTAATATCACCTGGATATTCAAATGGTTTTTACATAAATATAACATCAGATATATATTATTTATTAGATTAAGCCGAAAGCAATATTTCCATGGAGTTTGGGCAACATAATCTGTATACTCTTGAAGGCTTACTGAGATAATAATGTGGTCGCTTACTGTACGTACAACTACAGTAGCATAGGTACTAAATTATATCCAGCTCCATGTCGAAGATACTTCTTATATGATTTACTTCATAATGGAGATATAAACGTAGTAGTTATACTCACCAGTATTCTAACAGAGAGCATTTCATAGTAGTCAGGTATCAGCTCAGGCCGGATAAGAATGAACTTTCCCACCAACTCTACAGCTGCCTCCCGTACAGAAGTGGACTGGTCCAAAAACCTCCCGTGTACACCCTTCTGCATGTCAGACTGAGAACACATTCAGTTGTATGTTATCGTGACATATTGTACCATTACTCTACTACAATGTAGGATATTATGTGATACAGCAACTGTATTTAACATTAAGAAAGGCTTGAAATCTTAAATGATGATAATCGATGTATAACTCAGTAACAGAAAATGAATGTCTTTTTCAATGTGAAGTACAAACTAAATATTTTGAAAATAGTCTGAGAAATATTTTTAATTCGACATTGGGCTATACCACAAGCCCATTCATAACGCATTACACAAGTAGAACCTTACATTGTATGAGAATGCTCTTAAACCAGGCATGCAGTGATAATGACTTTCTGATATGTTGTTGGCAGTCAATAGTTTGCCTTTTTTTTCTGACGAAACTTTAGTTTTGAAATATTCACCTCGATCCACCTGATGACATCAGAATAAAGCAAACCATTGAAAAAACAGCAAATTTTAGCTCAAACAATGGCTTGCTGTTTCCTGACGTCACCAGGTGGATAATTCAGAACGAGACAATCTTGACAAAAAATATATATAAATTTGAGCAATTTGGTGTAAACTAACGATAATGGGGTCGAAAAAACGCCCAAATAATTGCACATATTAATTTTTTTAATTCACTTTGACTGTAGTGCTGGTTTATTGGTTTAATGCATCTAGATCCTAGAAACGTGTAAGCAATGTACAGTACAGTACACTGATGTACGATAATGTACGTACTCTGGCAAGTATAGCGGGATCAGCCTCCACGACAGCAGTGAGACATTTCATAGCTTTGGTCCGTACGGCTACCACTGTCTCTCCTAGTACTCGCATGATCTGGGTCAGAGATATAGGTCAGTGAATATGGGTCACAAATATGGCAGCATAACAATATACTGTAATAGGCTATGGCAGGATCAACCTCCAGCAGAGACATTTCATGGCTTTGGTCCGTACTGCTACCACTGTCTCTCCTAGTACTTGTATGCTCTAGTTCACAAATGTGGGTCAGTGAATATGGGTCATTAACAACGGGTTAAGTAAGGCAGCATAACAAGACAAGATAGCACCGTCAGCCTTCACAACAGCAGTGAGACATTTCATGGCTTTGGTCCGTACGGCCATCAGTCTCTGAATCTCATCGTGTGGGGCGGAAAATGTGAGTCATTTAATATTGGTTACATAAATATGGTTCATATAAGTATTGGCCATCAGCAAAAAAACAATAGGACAGGTATGGCTATGCTGGGTGGCATCCACAACACTTGTGACGCATGTCATCAATGTATGTAGGTCAATAATCAGAAAATATTGGTCAGTGAATGTATGACAGCTAGGGTGGGTCATTAAATCGCCAATAAAATAGGTAACCAGGGCTGAATGCTGGTTTTTAATGTAAGATGTGTCAACTGCTGAATGCGAAACATTGCATATAAAAAGGTTGTGTCAGTAATACATCTTACCTTGTTCTACTGTAACAGTTATAGGTAAAAGACCTATCAAAGGTGAACAGTTATTTTAAAGGCGTAAAATCATCTCAAATGTATAAAATAAATCAGGTGTTACTAGTTACAAGAACCAAATATATTAATCATACCATACACAGTTTAAAGTATGGTACAAATCACTTACTTGTGTGAGGTAGATGTCGAAGCTTTGTGCAAACGGTCGATGTGAGGACAGATACTGTGCGACTAGACAGGCGTCTTCATATGCCAACTTGCTGGGGTTGGGTCTGTGAAGTGATATCAATATTTTAATATAAATTTTATTGATGATTCAGTAAAAAAAACTTGTCAAAAGTCATCACATTTTCTACACTGAAATTTTGGATCCAACAGGGAAAAGACTGCTATTGCGGATCAGCATGTCTTCACAATATCACACAGACATACAACACAATACATACTCCATCTAAGCACGATCACTACCCACTTCTACAGCTGGCTCTACAGATATGAGATGCCTTGCCTAAGGACACCTCTTAGATACAATCTCTGCATTTCACCGCACCCTTTCACTGCCAACTTCGACAAAAGTTGAATGAGTAAGATGGAATTAATTTAATGTGGCAGTGAAAGGGTTATATACGTTACGGATGGATAACTACCATCAAAGAGAATTGACAACTTAAATACTACAAAACTGTAAAATATACCACCATGTGGAGAAAGAGTGATTTGACTATCACAATAACGTAATAAAAAGAAAAGTTATTGTTCTTACTTGAATGAAAAGAACGGAGTATAACATATACATTCAGAGACCAGAAATGCTTTCCTCAGTATTAAATTATTAAATAATTTTTAACACTCACAATAATGTGACAAGTCAGGATTACAATATTGCTCTTACTTGAATGCAGAAAAAGGAGTGACATTGCAATGGATACACGACAAGAGAAAAGCTTTCCGTCTCTCCAAATTGTGCGTTGTAGCTGTCGTCATCTCCTCTTCAGATGCATTGAATTCTTCGTCTGGTTCTCGTGACTTCCTGCGCTCTTTGGGCTTGACTGTCGTGTCGCGGTACCATTGTGCTACGTAGAACTGGCGTGCAAACTGTGGATGGCGTAGACAGCATTTATATACAGCATTCACTACATGACTTAAAGATGTCACAATACACATAAATTACTCAAACAACATAAGGTTACAATATCTCTGTATCAGAGACTCATAGCCATGTTTGCAAATAGACGTTTAGGCAATCTAATTCAAAGTAAACATTGGAGTGTCTGATAGTTGATAATGGTTAATGGCTCAGATCCAATCAGTACAAATAATGAAAATAACAGGTACACATCAAACTTTTTTTTGTAGTGTAGGCATATTCTATAATTATTTTCAATCCACATTGTACAAATATCGAAACTACACTATTAACGATTAATATATCATGGGCTTGATTATAAGCTATAGGGCAATATGACCATCTAAAGGAATTTGGTATGGTCTCATTGTTCTGTCGCATCCAGTTTATATAAATTTGTTTGAATAATTTCAATGACCGAGTTAGACTCGGTCACTTTTAATAACTGAGCCAAAAATAGGAGATTGATTTACAATATTTTAGCGACTTTTTATTTTTTTGCCACTTGATTTTTTTTAGCAATTTGCTAAAACGGTTCATGATAAGCTAACCCTTTATTATGACCTGCCTCGATATCGTATCATGTAATGCAGTACCACACCATACTAATAGATCCATACTCACAAGAAATGCAGGTTCTGAGTGACCATTGTAGGCTAAGTAATCCAACATGGCTGTGTGTAGGATTTCTGTGTGATCTGATGTGTCCGATTTGTCCTCAATATCATATCATGTAATACAGTACAACACACATACTTTTAACATATCTACAGTATACTCACAAGAAATGCAGGTTCTGAGTGACCATTGTAGGCTAAGTAATCCAACATGGCTGTCTGTAGGATTTCTGTGTGATCTGATGTGTCGGATTTGTCACTCCGCGCAGAGTTGTGCTTTTTTCGCTTCTGTTGATAATTTTTTTAATTCATGAGTACAACATATACACAAACAAAATAGTATCATAACTACTAATGTTAATTTGATTAGTGTTACAAACATTATAAATTAATTTTAAGGCAAAGATCATTGAGATGAACAACCATTTATTTGTTTTCCAAAAGGGAGAAATTTCATTAGTGCCCGACAGTGAACTAATTTTCAGGTTGAAATTGAGGCATTTCATGGAGGCATTATACAGGGCATAAAATGGATCACCTTACTATTCTACATCACAAAACAATTACCATACATGTAATATTATAGGTTTGTCTAATAAAATCACTAGAAAAACATTAATTCAGAGGTTTAATAGCTCACCTTCGAACTGGCATTACAAATCGATACGATTATGATTGGCTATGCAAGCAGTAAACTGATCATTTAATGGCCATATTGTCTGATTATTCAGATATCAAAAACGCGCTATTACACTCGATTTTGAGGTTGAGATATTGTAGTATGTAGAATAGTGATAGCGACAACTGCGACACGCGTACAAACCTTAGTTTTATGTTTGGCAGGTTCCTCCTCGTTGTCATCATCCTCTACCTCTGTACTGCTGCTTTCTTCCCCTGACTCGGGTACACCGCTCACCTGAACAGTGAATACATGCAGTGAATATACAGGGCATTTATTACATGACACCCCCCCCCCCCCACCTCCTCCTTACCATCTTCCTCTTTTACCTCTGTACTGCTGCTTTCCTCTCCAGATTCTGGCACCGCTCACCTGTACAATGAATTCACATAAATTCAAAGAATACATACAGCATACTTGACAGCATCGATATTATTTTATGTTATGGTAACGGTTATGGGTTATTGTACGCATACTAAGTAAATTTTATACAATATGCTATATCACTTATTATACAGAGCCGCAATGAGCACTGAGCAGTGGCATTCACCCGAGCCGGAGGTGTCTGAAACTACACCGAAACTATAATATTTCCTGAAACTCTACCTCCCATATCCGAGGTGAGAGGTTAAACTCGTAAAACCCTGGGGTGATGTACCTCGTGGAATTATATATAAAGTTTTGACAACCCCAGAAACTTCATAGATACCGTGCGTGGACATCGTTTTACCAAAACAGTTTCGGTAAAAACAACCCTGTTAGGTAAATTAGTTCAAAGTAGTACTACTTAGTACTTACCTTACGTATGATAGTGTCTATGTTTTCCTGCTTTAGATGGCTGGTGACGGCATCTTTCCGTAATCTGGCCGCCACTATACCAAGATATTCTAGCGAGGCTGTCCGTAGTGACATGTCGGTGGATTTATTGCTGAATTGTTGCACCTACAATGTATTGTGGTAAAATTGGTAATAACTAGAGGTAGCTATATTGATATAACCATAGTTATCCCTAGTAACAACTATACACAAATACTGTATGTGGCAACACACTTTAAAGACTAATTATAATACATGATGACACAAGCTTTCGTGTAAGGCAGTACACTTCACTAGTAACAACTGTACAGTTTATCATGTAGATGAGGTATGAGTACATTGAGCAAAGTTTTGGCAATTTTTAACAGAGGAGTTTAGATAGCTAACTGATACGGACTGGTACTGGTAGTACACATAAGCGACATATTACATCTTGTATTTAAAATATGAACGCAGTTGAACCTGTTTCACCGTATTTTTTGAGTTCGACTAATACTGGATAACCTTAATACTACATTAAAATAACAGATAAATACCATCGCTGTCGATATCGCAGATATAAATTATGCATTTTTTGCATGAGATCCATTTGAAACTTGTGACATGTTATATCAAGTGCGGGCTTGAGACCCCAAGAACAGTCCTGGTCATTGCTGGATTCAAACTCGCTACAAAAGATTGGCATTTTAACCACTATTCCACTATAATACTATCGCAGAAAGCACGGCTATTGCAATAAGTATAATTAAATTAAATGACAATGTTAACTTACAAGTATTTGACCGAGCAAACTGAGTAACAACTCTGCGGCCGGCCACTCAGGCTTATTGACTGTGGTTAGGAGGTCAAGGACAAAGTTCTCAAACAGAGGTCGGTAGTCCTCATCACCTTTGGTTGTACATCTGTGGGTTACAATGATATACGCCAGGTAAGGTCAGAGGTCATATAAGGTCAGAGGTCAAACAGAGGCGGGTAGTCCTCATTCCCTTTGGTTGTACATCTGGAGGTCACAATACAGGTCATGTAAGGTCAGGTCAAACTGAGTAAGAACTCTGCGGCCGGCCACTCAGGTTTGTTGACTAGAAGGTCAAGGACAAAGTTCTCAAACAGAGGTCGGTAGTCATCATCCCCTTTGGTTGTGCATCTGTGGGTTACAATGATATAAGCCAGGTAAGGTCAGAGGTCATATAAGGTCAGAGGTCAAAACAGAGGTCGGTAGTCCTCATCACCTTTGGTTGTACATCTGTGGGTCACAATGATATAAGCCAGGTAAGATCAGAGGTCATGTAAGGTAAGAGGTCAAGGTCAAACAGAGGCCGGTAGTCCTCATTTCCTTTGGTTGTACATCTGGAGGTCGAATATAGGTCAATGTCAGAGGTCACAATACAGGTCATGTAAGATCAGAGGTCAATGTTAAACAGAGCTTGGTAGTCATCATTGGTTGTACATCACAATGCAGGTCATGAAAGGTCAGAGGTCAAGGTCAAACAGAGGTCGGTAGTCCTCATCCCCTTTGGTTGTACATCTGTGGGTCACAATATTGGTCAGGTCAGAGGTCAAACAGAGGTCAATGACAAAGTTCTCAAACAGAGTCCTCGTCCCCTTTGGGTGTGCACCTGTAGGTTACAATATACTGTAGGTCATGTAAGGTCAGAGCTCAAGGTCAAATAGAGGTCGGTAGTCCTTTGGTTGTATATCGGGAGGTCACAATACAGGTCAGGTCAGAGGTCAAACAGAGGCGGGTAGTCCTCATCCCCTTTGGTTGTACATCTGTAGGTCACAATACAGGTCAGGTTAGAGGTCAAGGTCAAACAGAGGCGGGTAGTCCTCATCCCTTTGGTTGTACATCTGTAGGTCACAATACAGGTCAGGTCAGAGGTCAAACAGAGGTCGGTAATTCCCATCCCCTTTGGTTGTACATCTGTAGGTCACAATACATATTATATAAGGTCAGAGGTCAATCAGAGGTCTGTAGTCCTCAGCCCCTTTGGTTGCACATCTTGAGTCATGTAAGGTCAGAGACCAGGTAGTGTCGAAGGTCAACGTCAGACAGAGAGAGGTCTGTACTCTGTAGTCCTCATCCCCTTTGGTTGTGCATCTGTAGGTCAAATACAGGTCATGTAAAGCCAGAGGTTACGTAAGGTCAATGTCAAACGGGTCTGTATTCCTCAGTCCATTTGGTTGTACATCTGCAGGTTACTATTATATAGGTCAGGTACAGACAGAGGTCACGGTCAAACAGAGGTCCCAGTCAAAAGATGTCTGTAGTCATCACCTCTTTGGTTGTACATCTGTAGGTCACACACAATACAGTTCAAGGTCAACATCAAAGAGACGTCGGTAGTCATCACCCCTTTGGTGGCACATCTGCGAAAGATAATACATGTCATGTAAGGTCAGAGGTCAATGACAAACAGAGGTCGGTAGTCCTCATCCCCTTCGGTTGTGCATCTGTAGGTCACAATACAGGTCAGATTAGGGGTCAAGGACAAACAGAAGTCAATGATAAACAGAGGTCAATGATAAACATCTGTAGGTCACATCTGTACATATGTAGGTCACAATAGAGGTTATGTGAGGTCAAAGGTCAAGAACAAACAGAGAATATGCTAGAGTCGGGGGATTCCTGTGGTATATAGCTTGCGGCTAGTAGAAGTCTGACATGACCCACACTAACGTGTATCTGGACATGGCTGGGAGGTGTTGAGGGATCCCTACTTGGCCATGAATTCAGAGCCGATTAGACTCAGACATGACGACATAATATGATGTAACGAGCTTGCCACCACCAAACTGATACGAGTCATTTAGTGTAAGACTGAAAGGTATAATTGAGGATTGCGCAATTGCCTGTACTTGGCCTGTACGATGAGGTGTAAAAACTTCTTTCCATAAACTAAGTAACATAGAACTAACTTTTTAAGGAACACACTGAGGAAGTTGTAGCCCGTCCTCATGGCTATCTCGTATGTGGTCACAATGAGTACATTCCACATACCGCTACTAATGTATGGACATGGAGCTAGCACACCCCTTACAACACAGGACTAGACTACGGTAGTAGATGACTATGGACTAACTTTTTAAGGAACACACTAAGGAAGTTGTAGCCCGTCCTCATGGCTGTCTCGTATGTTGTCACAATGAGTACATCGTTGTCAGATTCATGGTCCTCCTGCACCAACAAATTTATGGACAATGTATTCAATTGTACTGATGGACAATGTATTGAATTGTACTACAATCAAGACTAGTTGTGAAATAAAGACACAAAATCAAAGAGGAACTAAGACATACCTGGCAAGCCAGAAATGCAAAGTGAGTATTTTATAAAATTTTGAACTCTAAGCCTGCATACTTTATTTACTCTAGGCTATAATATTACTATACATATAAAAATATTTTGTGAACAGCAGGTTAAAGATTAATATACTTTTTGTATAAAAAAACATAAATTTTAAGCAGAAAAAATTGAAAAAAGTTCACACAAAATGAAGAAACCTAGAGTGAGACTAAAATAACAGGGTGATATAAACACATCACGCTTTGCAAATTAATCACCTTAAGGATTGGGGGGACATTTCTCTTCAAGCTAGGGAAAACAATACACAGCGAGTCAGCGAGAACTAGGTATGTCATGCCATCCAGATACACAAAAAACAGAGACCAGTGTGAAGCCATTCTGATGAAGTCAGCAAAAGTAGTGACAGAAGTCTCATTTCTCAACTTTAGATGAAAATTGCTATTACTAGGTATAGTACAAATAGCTTATAAGTTTTTAACTATGAAGGATTATGCTTGTACCAATCATATCTACGTCATGGCCAATACTCACAGGAACTGGGTTTTCCAAGTCGATGACTTCAGTGTGATCTTTCTTTGGTAATCTCACGACACAGTGTATGAATTGTAAAGCTAGAGCAGTCACCATTTGTATAGACTCGGTGGAGCTTAATCTGTGGAAATGAAAAGATATACAATACTGTCATATTATTAAGGTAGAAGTGAAGGTAGTAGCTCAGTGGTAGAGTGGTTGCCTTGAGATCTCTATGTCCCGGATTCAAGCCTGGCAGCGGCAAAAACTTGGTATGGCATTTTTCCTGTGATACTGGAATTTACCCAAATTGCCTTCATTACTGTAGTTCATTGGCTAAATTGGGCAATTCGGGGACTGGGTAGCGCTAATGCTATCAGGAATTCTGCTGGCTTCTTCCCGCTGTCAGAGTCATGGAAGTTGGGAAGATCCTTCCCATGTCCGATTACCCGATAATATCCCACCCAAATAGGGCAGGAGTCTGCTATGAACTCAGTAGTATCAGGGGGTCTGTGTGCTGTGTACCAGTAGGTTGCAGTTGTATGGCCACATACAGATGATCGCTGAGGATGGGGAGGTGGTTGATAAGTGATTGGGCATGAATTCAAGACCGATATATATGATCTGAAGACATGACCATTTATGACATGTCTAAAGTAACTAGCTTTCGAGGACATCGAAACAACCCTCGAAGCCGACCTCTCCAGCCTGTCCAGATACTACTCAACCTGGCACCTTAAACT
>WNLI01203179.1:0-12924 GCA_025802215.1 Wirenia argentea | reverse complement strand
AGGTACTTAAATTGTTGAGTAGGTCTTCCAATGAATGTGGTTTATTCTTGCCATTTTTCTTGGAGAAACTGGAAAAACTGAACAATGAGGCCATCGCAACCTGTCGCAGAACTTTCTTTCGAAAATTGAGCTGGATTTTGACAGCCTCAACCTTTTCTTTCTGCGTGCCGTATTCGATCTTCCGCCCATTTACCTCCGAGGCAGATTGCCACAAACCGTGTCAGTTAAGTCTTGGTTCTCCACACGGGCCACTGCTTTTTGTTTCGCAATTTTTTTACGGCGGTCTTCGAGTTTTTTTTGTGTTACAGACAAGATCTTATTCTTACGCTCTGTAAACATTGATTTAATTAATTTCTTCAATTTGGAGGTGTGTTTTAACTGTTCCGACCATTCGCTGACAGGCATGTGTTCGATCCACTCGATTGTTCGGTTAAACATGAACATGAACATTGTCTGTGCTTCGATGTTATCAGTTTTCATAGATGGTCGAGTTTGTAGCAAAAAATCCAAATGGGCAAAACCTGTTTCGTAAAGCTTATTTCTTTACACACAGATGAACACTCGGGATTTGATTTGATAGTTTTATTTGAGTGAATGCCACCTTGTAGCTGGTCACACAACAGTCGTGGGAAGAGTGAATGTATGTCTGTCAACAAATTATCAAGAATTTGGATTGTGTCCGCATCGGTGTTCTGTGGTGTCTCAATGAGTCGAGTCAGCACCCGGTGATACATTAATCACACTTGATACATTGATCACATTTGATGCATTGATAACACTTCATACCATGATCACATTAAATACATTGTTCACACTTGATACATTGATTACACTTGATATATTGATTACACTTGATACATTGATTACACTTGATATACATTAATCACATTTGATACATTGATCACACTTGAGACATTGAACACACTAGCTTGATGTACATTCATCTGCATTGTGCACATTTGATATGTTGATTACATGTGCTTCATTGATTACACTTGATATACATTGATTATACTTCATACATTGATCACATTTGATTGCATTTGATACATTGATTACACTTGACACATTGATCACACTTGATGCATTGATAACACTTCATACATTGATCACATTAAATACATTGATCACACTTGATACATTGATCATACTTGATACATTGAGTACACTTGATACATTGATTACACTTGATATACATTAATCACATTTGATACATTGATCACACTTGATACATTGGTTACATTTGATATGTTGATTACATATATGATTCATTGATTACATTTCATGCATTAATCACCGTTGATGTATTAGTCACATATGATACATTGATCACACTTGATGCATTGATAACACTTCATACATTAATCACATTTTATACATTGATCACAGATGGCACTAGCACTGTAATTATTGTAGGAAAAATGCCACGAAATTAAATAACTGTTGCACAAAACTATGGATTACAGGAGATATTTACAACTGTGAAGGTCCTATACACACTCAAAATGATCACTATAGCATGTACTACACTAATATAACAGGAAACCCTACCAAATAAACTTAGAAACTACTGAAAATCACAAAAAAATTGACAAAATGTTTTACATGTCACTTCAACTTTCCACAGCCGTAAGATTGTCCAAAATTGTCGCCGCGCGTAGTTCCGCTCGGTGTATGGCAGCTTCGATGCAGTTGCGCGGGGCAGAGTCGTTATTAGTAACACGCTCACTGCAACGGATTTCGTAACCCGGAAACGAGGCCGCCAAAGCGCCCAAGTCGGCGGGTTCCAGAGTCACACGCAAATCAATGCAGTGACTAATCTTGCGGATGAGCGAGTTAGGCATCATCGAGACACCTCTAGGGGTGTCAACGACTCTCGGCACCTGACGAAGAGTTTCGACTCCACCCGGAAATCTCGCGCTCACCTCAGCAGACGAGCGGTCGGTCTCTACAGGGGTGTCTAATATATTTCGGGCGCCTTGATGGTGTTGCCAGGGTGGAGGGACGAACGCGAACAGTCGCTAATCTTCTGGTCTGGCAGCGGGTTGTCGAGGGGGTAGGTAGGATTCGTTCTCAACACGTTGATTGGAGTCAACAGTGTCGAGGTGGGGGACGGAAGCCGGGTCGGGTATCGCGTTGACGGGTGACGGGCAACGAACAAAGTCATTACTCGACAGACGACTAGCGATTGGCATTGAGAAACTTTACGATACGCTGAAAGCAAATATGCAGAATGCGAATACGCGGGGTTAGATAACTGAATATATATGACTCAAAAGTAGTATAAATTCAGTGATTTGGCTCCTGGTTCTTTTACAAGCGTAAGAGTGTCTGGCTGAAACCTTGACACAAATCTGTGTCCATTTAATACAGTATACTCATTTCTTTTCCACACTTGGAATTAATGTTTGCTTAGCATGCTGCTTTCAATATCTCCTCTTCTCTTTCACGCTCAATACACAGTCAATTGGTAATTGTCTAATCGTGTTACAGGTGTTCCTCAAAGAATTCACTTGTTTGAACATCAATACACGACATCCGGAAATGAATCAACAATGGATATAAAGTATTCTCCCTGGAATTAATGTAATACTGTGTGTATATATAAAAGTAAGGATGACATCATATTACTTTTATAGCATTGTATGCGGTATATCTGAGCACTCTTCGAGCATTGCATGAGACGATGCCTGTTGATGGTACGGCGAACCGAGAGTATTCACATAAATTACCTTGCCACTATTCGTTTTAGACCACATCTAGACCTTTATACTTGTCATATAGGCACATTTATGTATTCATGAAATTAAATTGCGGCTGTAGTGTCGTTTTTGTGTCATACTTCTCCATTATCGGGAATTCACTGCACTGAATTGTGTGGACACTGGACAGTGACATAGTTGTAGAGGACCTCACCACACCAGACTTGCCGAGTGATGCCTTCGCGATCCATTCATCTTTTACACCTTCGTGGCACATCTGGTCTTCCTTTTTCTTTTGTCTCCCATAGATGTTATGGAATGCCATTATCCGCTGTTTTAATTTCCAGTAAACGTGGAATAGCATTTTCTTCGACCTTACGCTCTACGCTATTCTCAATATATTAACGGTGATAGTCACTCCATAAATATGGTCTTAATATTCTGGCATGTCAATTCATTGTTGAAGATGAATACACTGTCATTCATACACCACATACACATGCCATCATTTCATTTTAATTTTGATTCATATTTCATGCATTTATAATTTACACTGCGTGTCTTTTCATCACTCACAAAACTATAAAATATAAATACAAAACGAAATTGTAACTCTTTTTGTTTTTTGTGTATTGTGTTTTTCAACTACAAGCAAACCTGGTCTATGATGTATTGGTTTTTACCATCAGTTTCAAATTTAATAGTCAATGCTTGAGGTCGCTGAGCAGATACTAAAGCTAACATCATTACAGTTTGAATCCTCAATTCAAGTAGGCCTATGTGTTTGACGCACTGTCTATGGGTTTGTGCATAAACATAACCAACATAGTGGATGCTGACCATGTAGTCTGATATCGTGCTCAGGCTTTACTTGAACTTTCTACGCATGAAGATCAGGTCTGTCCAGTTTTCCACCATCTACTGTACATGCCATTCATTGCCAAAAGGTTACCCTTGTCTTCGATGAGCCCATAGAGGTTTTATCAGCAACTAGTCAATGAGTTCAAGCACTCTAACTCAAAAGACTTTGTTCTTCACATAACCCCAGAGAAAAAAGGCCAATGGGGTGAGTTCAGGTGATCTCGGAGGCCATTCAAAATCATGTCCTAGACGTATGACGTGACCACCAAATAGTTATATCAATCTGTGACATCACAACGGCGATGTGGAGTCATGCCATCTACTACAACTCGGGCAAATGACCGATATCTTCACGACTGTAATGTTCTTCCCTTGTCAGTACGGCAACGTTGTTGATTACCTCCAGGTATCTGTCACTGTTGATTCATCCCTGGAAGAAATGGTGCCCTATAATTAGGCCACCACCAGTTGCGCTCCTCACAAAAATGATTTCTTTATGGAGTGTCTCTGTTGCGATAGTAGGGATTCTGTCCAGCTCGAAGCGGGCACTGAATCCCGCTTCGGTAGGCCCCTGCATTAGTGTCGCCAGGTCGCTGACATCATATGTACCATGAGGTACAGGAAAACCTGAATCAGTATAACGCAGATTTCAATGTTTACAACATCCCCATAACATGAAACACACTCAAATACACCGACCACCTTGATACACATATATTAAGATACGTGATATAAATATCCTATTATCTTATGTCATGGTCACTTGACAAACAGCTTCTTGACATGTTCTTGTCCCAATTTCTGTCCGATATTCATTTATGTTTGAAAGCGAGCGACAGAGTGTGAGTGAGAGTGAACTCCTTCATTAAACATATTACAGTAAAAAACCTCTCGTAATTTCCATCCAACTACAAAGAATGTAAAGAGTCCATGCCAGTTTACAATATTATTTCGTATTTATATATTTTAATATTTATTTAGTATTTATTTTAGTTATTTATAGGTAGTACTGTAGTGCCTATATGCGTTACATGTACTAGTGCAGACCACAGTGCCCTTTGTATCATTATCCATATTTCATTAAAGCCATTTTGCCAGGTTTGATCAACACCACTTCCCTTATCAAGTCTACATGTTAATGTTTGGGGCAGCTGACCTAATTGTTGAATTTTTTGGAATGAGTAACTTTCCAAATCATCTTTATTGTTGGACATACTTGGGTATCTTAACTTTTCTGTTGTATGTTTTTGACATATAACGCATAGATCCCAATTAGTCTTGGTCATTTACTGGGAGGTTGATGGTTGTCTAGTGTCCACGAGATCAAATCTTTTTGCCATAATGAATGCTGTAAAAGGACGTTAAAGACCAAAATAATAATGGGGTTGGTAACGCGTATGTTGAAAACAGACACATTGTCCGGGTTGTGTGAGATTTGTGACTAGAGGTCTAACACAACACTCCCGGAGAGGCTTCCCTGTACATATTCTCTCTCTGAATAGATCAAATGTATACACAATGGTGTGTATCAGCCTGCAGTCCTACATTAGTTTTGTGTGACCATATTTCATGAGTGCTGGTACTGCTGGTGCGTTTGTGTTGATCTTCACTTTTTTGTTTCCCTATACTTCCTCTTTGTATTCATAGTCAAATTTTGTCATGTGTGTCAACCTTTACGTCGTAGAAATGGACAAGAGGAACCTTATCCTTCAGCACGCTATCGCACTATGTCTATGACTTCCAATTGAAATTCCTCGGGGATACTGCTTCGCTACGAACAGCTTCTTGAAGTGACTTGCAATCAAGTTAATCACGAAGTTCAACCACGAGCTTACTGTATTGCAGACAATTGACTATACCTTTCTCCAGGTCGGCGTACGACAAACGGCACAGTTAACTATGAAGTTGTACTCTTCCATTTGTACGTCGTAATGTTCCCCAAAGGTCAGCAGATTTCGCCGATGATATTCTACGATGGTTTTTAATAAGTTCATTGTCACAGTACGACACTGTTTACAATATTATATATATACATAATTATGTACACAGTCAATGTACATAGGGAGTGGTAATGTACATACAGTGACATGGGATTTATGTATTGTTCACTACAGGAACGACATTAGGGTTTTGGCGGGGAGGGGGTCCTGTTCGCCCCTTTCTCAGTGCCTAGATGCGGCCCCAACTTTGATGTGTCAATGTTTGTCGTCTGTTTGTTTTTTAAAACGCCATACACCGTATACTCAATTGCATACAGCACCACCATACACCCGCCACGACACACCCACTACCACACACCATACAGCACCACCATACAGTCATACACCCACCACGACACACCCACTACCACACAGGCACACACCATACACAGTGTGTGTGATATGTGATGATCATAATTATCACACATACACATCATGTGTTTCTTACTGCGTCATGACTTGACTCAACGTCGCTCTTCATTTGCCACAATCCAAGTTCACGATTGTACTCACTCTGCAATCTTCACATTTCATAAATCATTTAGTTTGTATGTCCAATATACCAATACCATGTACTGTAGTTACAATATAATAATTAGCAATTGTCTCCTACAGTCATCAGCAACAATCCAAACCTAGGTACCGGTTGGGTGAATATGAAATTATGAATGTCATAACCAAACCTAGGTACCAGCCAGGTGGATATAAACGCAATAACCAAAGGATTGGAGGACTTAATTGTCTGCAACGCATTTATGTATTTCCAGTTATTTATTGTTTGGTAATATCTTGAACTTAATTACTAAGTCACGATTCACCTCAGTTCCTTGAGATGTCTGAAAAATCTCATCGCTAAATATGGCATAGTTTTCAGTCAGTCGATCTCAGTCGGTGTATTGTCAAGTTTGTGCAGGTACATTACCTCTTTAAACTTACAGTATATTTACACACTTGTTACATTAAGCATCATTGATACATTTATCACACACGATACATTGATCACACTTGATACATCGTTCACACGAGATATATTGTTCACACGAGACATTGTTCACACGAGATATATTGTTCACACGAGATATATTGTTCACACTTGATACATTGATCACACTTGATACATTGATCCCACTTGATACATTGATCACACTGGATACATTGATCACATTATAACCATACAGTAATGCATTAGAAAATATAAGCAACAAGATGTGTCACTCTCCAATATATCTGTGGCTCGTTGAATCTAATGCATGTCATTGAGCTGACAGTTTCTTTCTCGTTGGTTTGCAACGATGGAAGCACAAGATCCAAAGTCAGTGATTTCCTCAACCATTTATTCCTGCACTATTTTGATTGGGCCATGTTTCATATATAGGGGTGGAGAAATAAAATGAGAAGTGTCAGTGACAGGACAATGCAGTAGAGATAAGAGGGTAATCTTCATTAGTCAGTCAATGATTGATATCATCAATTGCTGATTTTACATTCTTTCCCCCACGAAGAGACAAGATGGTGCTCAGCTTGACGTGTATTTCTTTTTTATCATCAGTATCTCGTCAATGGACTGCACCTCTGTGATCGGACGCATTGTCGTAGATATTTCTACTTCCGTGTCGGTTAACGTGTCAACATCTTTCGGTCTGTTTGATCACATCACTATTATGACCACATTTTGCATCTTAATGAATCTAGTAACCATGTCGTACGCGCTATTCCAACAAGTGGGAACATCAATTATGAGTTTCCGTTTTCCCCCAACCCTAATTTTCAAGCCTGCTCTTCCATGGCACTTCAAAGGCAAACATTTCACTTTTATGGTCTCCATTTGTTTCATCCCACAGATATGCGAATCCTTCTTTAGTTTTGAAATTGTAGAGAGTGAAGTTGTGTACTTGAGGTTTCATCTTATAGAACATAACACTAGCTTTACTTTGTGGGCTTTAAACATAAGGTCCATACAGTAGTCCGTCCATACAGATATCACATGTAGAAGCTCTATCAACGCTCTCCGCTCGCTTCAATGTCTTTCCTATACCCGTGGATGCTTAATTTGCTATGTTTCGCAGATACACAGGTATCACACTGGCACCGTTGACTGATGCCGGTCCACGCGAAACAATCACGTACCGCCGCTTTAAAGCGGACAGCTCATCAGTAATCCATGGGTGTAAATCTCATTGACTCTACATCGCGGGCACCAGTCTCCCTGGTTCTTTAGCAGAAGGACATATAGTCTTTCCTGCGTGAGTGTCACCTGCACAGGCTCGGCAGTCACCCCAGCCTCCTGCTTGGTGGCTGTGAAGTAGTTACTGTTGTCAGATACAGTCAGATGCTCATCATGCCTACAGTCCTTCGCATCCTCTTCAACCCGTGCGACTTGCTGCATTTTCTTGGTTGTATTTGCGTGAAATCGTATGGGTGTTCTCTAGACGACCTCACAGGTTTCAGAAAAATAGCAGCTGTCTGTGTCTGCCTCAGATTCGGACAATATTTCAGTCATATCTGAATCAGAATCACAATTTATATCATCTACGACTTGTATAATATCGTCTACTCGTCTTGGACTCTAGGTGGACAGGTTCTGCGATTCCATGCCATTGTATTACTGTAGTGTATAGGGTGTTTATGGAATTATGGTTTATTGGGTCCCAGATTGTCTTTGCCGAAATTTTACTCAAATTCCCTCTCCTCTGCATCTGGCTCACAGAGTCTATCTCTAATCATGTCAGTATGCTTTTAAGTCACATGAGAAGCTATGGTATGCCTTGAGAATGGCAAGAGACATGCATTGATACTCAGATCTGGAAATTTGTCATTTCTGATAGCAGGTTGAGTTTTGAACAATCCTTGTGGTAGTGCATCTACAGGACCTGATACTCTGAGTCGCTGATACTCCTGACGTGGATGCTGAGGTCATATAACGTTCGCTTTGTACTGCGTTTTTTTCTTGTCATTCCTACAATAGTGAAATAGTCAGTAGGACTGTATACATCGCGCTCTCAATCATGGAATGTACACCGTCACATTCCATATGACTATGGCCTGCAGGTTTTTTATTGCGCGTAGTAGGCCCTATAATATGTAGCAGTGCAGCATACACTATCGGCAGATATGAAGGGGAATGACAATGACAATGAAGTTAATGAAATGTTACCTCGATATATTATAGCCCAATATAAGCATAACACACTGTTATTTTATACGAAATATAAGCTAGTTATAATTGAATAACCTACTGTTGCCCTTCCGACGTTGAAGAGGTGGGCGAGTGAGCGATATTCTATGTTGGTCGCTAGTTTCCATATGGTAGTCGCTAGTCTTGTGTCCACTGGGACAGATTTCCAGTAATTCGTTGTCTTTTATATGTATGGTGCAATCTTCTTGCACAGTTTGAAAAAAGAATCCTTGGTCATTCGTAGTTTCTCTAGAAACATAGCATTTGGCCAACATGAAATAATAATCGGCCAGATCGTGCCCACCACTTCTCCCGTGGTAATTTCCAAACCGATCTGTTTGTGTATAGCAGTAGTCCACATACAACCACATTATTTTTTATTCTTAAACGACGCGTTGTTGTAAATATTTTTTTACGCGGCCACGATGATTATCACGAACGGTGTCATTTGCAACAAAAAAAATTGGAGCGAATGAATATGATGCACATACTGAGACATTATTCAGCTCTTCCCATTAATTTTATTCCAAGAACTATGGAGTGTAATAATGTCTCGCTTTCAGACGGCCACAACGTAACAGAATGACTCCATGTTGTTAAGTGATTCTTTACTTCCGGGTCCAATGGATGTGAAATATGGAACATTTCTTTTTCTTGCAGCCCAAATATATGTACATCTATTCGTACATTGATATCAGGTTCCTACTGTAGAATTGCTGCATCCGTATTATAGTTTAGAGTCACGCAAACATTCGATTTCGCATAATGTAAAAAATGTTCTCAGGATAGGTTCAGTTCTTTACAATTCACACATCTAGCAAGTCCTCCTTTTCCTTTTCTAATAATCTGTGAGCAAACAATGTAACAAATTGTATAAATGACACTCCCTGTTTGCAACTTTGCAGATGCATTGTGCACAAAATATTGTTCCGCGAGTTACATTATCATAATGTGATAGCAACCATCACCATTGATGTCTTCTTTTTCATCATGGAATGCTGTAAGGAAGTGAACATCTTTGGAATCTTTCTACATGAGGGCTACCAGATCTCCGCGAATTGTAATCCCATTACGTTCTGTATCGCACACAACAATCCCGTAATTGGGCCTGTCAACTACGTATCATCAACTTCTAGCGTATACAGCTAAGTAAGGCCGTCAGTGGTCATACTTGAAGTAAATTATGTCCGGTGATTTTTTTGAGATCTCATCCAATTGATCTGCTGCCAATTAACTGTGTTGATGATGCCTAAGTACACTGACCATGTTAGGTTTGCGTCGTGACATAGATACAACTGGGTGGTACTCGTTTGGTGAGTAAATGTTTCCATTTTTATGGCGGACTCTGGTGGAGTTTACACTATCTACCTCCATTTGTGAGTGTCCTGATTCCATTAATATATATACTGTGTGATTACCTTTACCCACCATAACGTTGTACTGTATCATTGCCATTTCCCACCATAACGTCATGTGATATGGCTTGGTATATCAGATGCTTGATTTCTCACTGTTGTAATCTATTAGCACCTAAATGACACATTTTCTGACGGACATTACAAGAAATATTTTACATATACACGCTATCTTCTTGAAATTCTATTGTTATGATTTGCCTCTAACATTTCTGGTGCATGGTAGTTATGCTGGCAGGAATGACAGACATGACTTGAGACAGTGAATTTGTTGTTTCTGTATTACCGGATTTCACAAGAGGGTACCGTAACATGTGATATAGACAAACTATTGTGTTCATTCTCGTTGCTTATCTGGTTGTTACTGTGATATAATTACCTGCTTCCTCCAGAGTATAATTTTTGTTAGCGGAGAGTGTTGAGTTTTATATGGTGGCAACTCCACCCCCACAGATATCAGTAAAACGTGGTGTTATCCCAACGCTATGTGATGTAGGTACCATATCATATACAACAGTATCGCTTGGCCATCTGACTCCATCCACGTCTCTGTAATCGCAAAAACATGTGAATTGAATGGCTGGGTCGGATACATGAGTAGTCTTTTAGTTACATAAAACAATAGAGACATATATACACTTAGCTAAATAAGTAGGTACTATAAGTTACTTCACCACTCAGATTGGCTTCGAAACATTTTGTCATAATTACGGCACGTGGTCGTTTTCGCTGCAAGCTGCTGTACCACGGATCCATATTGCATTAACACAGCAGGGCGTTTAATAATAATACATAACACTTAACACAGAGGTTGTAGAAGTAGATGTCTGTGTGCGTTCAATGCTGTTCATGTGTCGTTGATAATGGTCTGAATTTTGGTGACCAGTTCTCTCATGGTTTTAAATTGGCACCATATTTTTTTCAAATGGCTTTATTGTAATCAAGCCACCTCTTGATAAGACATTTATCAGATTAATGCACTCGTTGTGATTACTAATTATTGTGGATTCCAGGCATTGTAGTTGCTTTGCTTTCTTGTCACTGTTGTTTAATCGAAATGCTTTTTGTATTAACTTGCAAACTACAGCACCTACAATATACGCAACTATATCTGTTTCATCATCAGAAATGGGTTTTAGTATTTTTGAATCTGACATGGTGCGAGGTGTCTCATATTTGGCTTCTATTAGTGATTTATAGCTCCGCAAACATACAAATAATGTAGATTGAAAAAAATACCAATGTCACATATAATACTCACATACTGTAGTCTTTGTGGATACCTACCCATACCTTTTCTTTTGTCCTTGATTAGTTTAGGCATGCATGCGTTCATAAATCATAACTTTTCAACTTTCATCCTCTGCATACAACAAATCAACAATTACTAAATAAGAAGTAGTGTACAGTTTACATGTTGTACATCATATTGATCGGTCATGTACAAAGTGTACCAATGATCAACCCACATTCTAAGCTCCCTTCATAAGTCTCGCGTTTATCGGGTGTTTGCGGTGTAAAAACACAATATCTGTATCCTCAGTTTACCAATACTGAAAATTTGGAAGAGCAGTCGTTACCACTTATGTTTTACATAATGTATTGAGACCATGTCTCAAACGTGAAATAATCTTATCACATTCATCAACACTTATACACACTTTCGATCTTGGTAAAAGGACTGATTATCTGTCCACATGCGTTTTATTTTCATGTATTCTGCAACAGTTCCGGCAACTCGTGAGCTGATGTACTGATTGTACTCATCCTACTCGGAACATCCATGTTTTGGCCAAACATGAATAATTTAGCACACTTCATGAAATTGTCTTGTCATGAACGAGAGCGAGGATTTGGTTTTTTGGATCCTCGAGTTAGCTTGCTCCACTACCTGACTATTGATGGTTGAGAGTGAGGGGTATTGGTCGAGAGCGTACACTGTACCACATGCGGTTGTCCACGTGGCCTACAGCTATATTGTGGCACTCATTGCCTCTCAATGTCAATTAATACAACAACAAGTGGCCTAGACATTTTTTGTAAACTGCCGATTGATGAAGCCACCACAGAATGATGAAACTCATCACCTTAGGGTTAAAGCAATAACCTTCAGTACAACACATTTAAATTTTCTTCTTTCACTTACTCTTTTCTTCCTCTTCTCTCCCTCACCACTCGTGTAGGCTACATTATGGTTTTTTCGGAGTATGACATGCCTGCCGCAAAGCGGGGGTGGGGGAGGGGTCAGCGCCATAATGAGTTCGGAGAGGCAGATGGTCATTGCAATGACGTGTTCACCAGTTATATCCAAACATGACACATCTAATTCGGACTACAATACACATTTGATACACATTTGATTAAAAAATGTTAATGTTCTCGGTATATGTTTGGGATTGTCCGACACTCTCATTGTGAATTTCATTGTGAACCTCGAGTCATCATTTTGGTTTGAGCATTCACTTAGTTGATGCCATTCATTGAATAGACAATTCTACCATTCTGTGGGATTTTGCGCAGGTCTAGAATTATGTCATCTTCTCGGACAATAACTCTTGCGAGGTGTTGTGGCGACACATCCATATAGGATACTACATGACACTCATCTAAACCTTGATATTGAACCTCTACCGTTACATGTTGTCGCAATAATTGCCAGTGAAGTGTCTGTATATGTGCATGTCGGTGTATCGGTGAATTCCAGCAACTGTTTTACTTTAAGTTCGGCAAGGCCTAGTTGGTGAGTTGAGACCCGATGTAGGGCAGGGACATTACTGTCGGCAAACAGTTGC
>WNLI01203068.1:0-12924 GCA_025802215.1 Wirenia argentea | reverse complement strand
CCACATCTGTGTTTCCAGTTTTTTTTCATTTTTGAGCGCAATTTATTTCTACGTTTTATCAGGGATTTTATCTTATTGTTCACCCACGGTAGTGAGGTTCTCGATTTAGATCCGCGTCAGTACGTAACGTAGGCCTAGATGATCAGTTACTAATTAATTAAATTATCTAACCATTACCTTGACAATATCATTGTTGATTTCACAAGTTCGTTCTCTGAAGTCGACTCCTATCGTTGCTTCGGTCTTGTCAGGAAATTTTCCACTACAAAATCGGTATGTGAGGCACGTCTTCCCAACGTTGGAGTCTCCAATCACAATTATTTTAAATATACGTCGTTGAGGTTGTCTTTGTATCATTGTGGAATTATTTCTGGATGGTGAATCTCTGCTGACCAATGTGAAATCGCTCGACAATTTACTGCTGTTTTCATCTGTAGCCGAGCCAGAAGTCTTCGTAAACGGAGAGGATTCTCTATTTGATTTCCTCTCATTGTCAGCTGTTTGTAACTCTTCCGCTAAAGATGCCATAGTTTGTCCTTCTTAGTGCTCACATTAGAACGTATTTTTACATTGACAACGTGTGTTTTATGGGCTATTTTTTGCCAAAAACTTACAAAAATCAGCTGTTGAAATGTCAAATTTCTTTGTTTTTGTTGCGTACTTCCGGGTTTTCAAGACGGAAATGAAGTTCCTACGGTAAAGCTGAACGTTGCGATTTTAAAATATTATACCAGTCAAAAAAGAAACACACGAATCATTTTTTTCAGGTCAAGATTGATGAAAATCTATTTGATGAGATTACTTTTCTGTATTTTATTTTTCAGTTTCTAAACAGGTCTATGACACAATATGTATGACAAAAAAAATGTCAAAGCACACGATTATGATTGATATACTCATTATACTGTACGTAGATTGTTATATTGTAATGTAATTGGCAACTAGGCTGTGTTATCAGTGCCCTCGTCAAACCATTTTACAACAGATAGTGATACTGTTGTAGATAACATAACATGACTTGTCACGAACTACACGTACCAACTATTTGGAAATAAATGTGGGCCTATAATGAAGATATCATGGGCCTACTAGACACAGCACCACCAGTGTGTATGTACTGCAGAGTGTATGAGTGCAAATTATAATAACAAAGGTAGAACAACTAAACCTAGTAAACCACAGAAAATACACAACAAAGCTGTCATACAAGAAGAGTTCCCATAACACAATGTCATAAACCCCTTTGGGATCCCAAAAAATTGAGATCCAAAAAAAATTGTGATAAACAAAATTTGGGGGGGGGGGGGGGGGGGAAGTAAGAAAATTTTTTTAAAAAAAAAAAGGGAAAAAAAAAAAAAACAAAAAAAAAAGAGGGAAAAAAAAAAAAAAAAAACAACCACCCCACCAAACAAAACCCAAAACCGCCTTAACACACAAAAAAATAGAAACAAAAAAAAAATTTATGAGAAAAAATGTGGGGGGGGGGGGGGGAAAATTGAGACATTTTTTTACAAAACAAATCGGGAAAAAAATCATATCCATAGAAAGATTGGGATAAAAAAAAATGAGTTCCAAACAAATTGGCAAAAAAAAAAGGAACAAAATTGTGATCCAAAAAATTTTGGATACAAAAAATTTGGATCCTATTAAAATTGATACAAAAAATTGGGATAACAAAAAAAATTTGATCCAAAACGTTGAGATTCAAAAAATTGGAATCCGAGACATTTGGGATCCAAAAAATTTAGGACCACAAAAAATTGAGATATGTACTCAAAATCTTGGATCCAAAAAATTTGGAATTCAAAAAATTGAAGAAGAAAAATTTTGTATAAAAAAATTTGGATCCCATCATCCAAAACAATTGATACAAAAAAAATGAGATTCAATAAATTGGGAGAAAAAGAATTGGGATCCAAAAAATTGGGATCCAAAAAAATTGGATCCCAAACAACTGACAAAAAATTTGTGAATCAACAAATTTTGGATCCAAAAAAATCGGGGGGAAAAAATTGGATCCCAAAAAACAAATAGGCCCTACAAAAAAAATACGGATTCAAACAAATTTTGGATGAAAAAGAATTGGAATCCGTGAAATTTGGAATCCAAAAAATTGGAATAAAAAAATTTGGGATAAAAATATTTGGGATCCACAACATTTGAGATCCAAAAAAATTGGGTAAAAAAATTTGGAATCCAAAATATTTGAGATCTATACAAAATTGGGGGGAAAATGGAATCCACAAATTTGGGATCCAAGAAATTTGGGATTCAAAAAATTTGGGACCCCAAAAAACTTGGATCCATAAAATTGGCATTTGATAACATACTACACCCTTGACAAGGGTGTAGCACAATAACAAGTTGTTATTACGAACATGAAAAGCAATCGCAATATCAATCAGTCAACAATTCTGTGATTTTCTCAAATTTCAATAGATCTATAAACACTCAAAGATGGAGATTGTAAAGTTTACAAACAGTTAAAAATTCCTCAACGTACCCAAGATGGAGAGTTTACAATAGCGCTTATAGCCCTAATCTTTGGACATACAGCTTACAACAGTGCAAATTGCTCAGGCGAACAAAAATTACTAAAATGTAAGTAAAATGCCAGCAACCAATTTACGATAAAACAAGTGTATATTTTGAACTATAAAACATTGTTTTTTTGGTAATTCTGTATTCAGAATACTTTTAGATTTAAGAACATGAACGTATACAATATATCTTAATGATCTTACAATTCATAAAGCAATAATTTTCATCTTTAGACAAAGAAGATTATTACAAAATCACAGCTCACCACAAAACTAAACCACTTATGATTGTCAATTGGTCATCACCAAAGATCACCCAATATTTCACCTTTTTACCACAACATAAAACTAGTGTAATTGACTACAGTACAGGTTACAATTTTGTGGCATGCCGACTGGGCTACCAGGCTTGATCAAGATCAAGAATTTGATACTTCCAGTATCTGATTTGATATTTCCAGTTTCTGATTTGATAATATTTCACGATTAATATCTATTTTGTATAATACTATTTATGAGTCCTGGAGTCGTGAATGCCAGATCACAGACCAAACTACCAGAATTGTATCGTCAGATCTAGCATCATCACATCTCTAATTTCCACACCTGTAAGTTATCTATGATTCACAAAACTAAAGAATCATCATCACATCCGGTCCGGTCAATATTTCGTGTTTTTATGCAGCATACCAAGAAGTTCTGGACCTTTAACTATCATTCACAAAACTAAAGAATTATCATAACCTCCGGTCCATTCAACATTTCGCCTTATGCGACATATCAGCTAGTTCTGGACCTTTAAATCAGTCACGAAACAAAAGAATTTTCTACCACGATCATTTCGTTACGGGCGAAGCGCCCTCGTGAAACAGCGATAAATTTCCGTATGGATATCAGGCCATATACCACGGCAAACTATGGTATAACTACTAATCACCACATCCGGTCCGTTCAATATTTCACCTTTTTATGCGACATATCGGCTAGTTCTGGATGGTCCGGACCTTTAACTATCATTTACGAAACTAAAGAATTATCATCACCTCCCCAATATTTCGCCATTTTGTGTGACACATCGGCTATTTCTGGACCTTTAACTATCATTCGTGAAAATAAAGAATCATTATCACCATCAGTTTGTTCAATACGTACAGTATTTCACCTTTTTATGTGATATATCGGCTAGTTCTGGACCTTTAACTATTATTCTTGAAACTAAACAATCATCATCACCTCCAGTCCATTCAATATTTCGCCTTTTTATGTGACCCATCACCCGGTTCCGGACCTTTTCGCTTCTCAATAAGTTTCTGAATTTTCTGCCATTCCCGGTCCAGTTCAGCCTTCTCGTCCTTCGGCCCTCCCCGACGCGTCTTTCTTCCGTCCGACATTTTCACCCCGTACTGGAACGCCGCTCTGGGGAACACATTTTTGTGATATTTTATAAATTAGTCATATAATCACAACTAAAGCCAATAATTTGACGTTTTCTAAATACCCAATTTACTAAAATCACAGGACATAAAAAATTATCACAAAGCACATTATGTAAGGTCTGAGTTGACAATGTGTGAATGTACCGCCAGGCAGGAGTGTTTGGTTAATGAAATTAGAAGCCGTTGTCATGGCAACGGTTGTCGTGCCAATCACGTCACTGGGTTACGCGAGTTTGACCTCGCGACTAATGACCTTGATCATTTGACAGTAATGTGTTGGCGCAAATCGTTAGATACAGTAATTTACAACTGCTATCTACAAAATATGCTACCTACTTGGGCAAGGCTTCCTTCCATAGCATACTCTTCAATCATTGGATTTTTTTTCGCTCGACTTGGTTCATTTCAACGGTGAGATACAACATCTAGGTACAAAATATGCTACGTACTTGGCCAAGGTTTCCTTCCATGACATGTAGTGACAGTACTCTTCGAGTGTAAAGTCCTACTATACAACTGGTCCTTTTTTCGACCCTGCTTCATTACAATGGTGAGATACAGTACTTTACCACTACAGTACTAGCTACAAAATATACTACGTACTTGGGCAAGGCCTCCTTCCGTGACATGTAGTGACCATACTCTTCATGTGTGTCAAAATCCCACCGCCCGACCGGTCCTTTTTTCGTGCCTTGATCCATTTTCGTGAAATCCGCCTCGTCGTCGGAGTCCCCGATTGCGTCTGCTGACTCCATCATACTGGGGAGGGAAAGGGTTAAAATATTTATAATATGAGTATGGCATATGTCTGAAACAGTGGTTGAATTTATATCAATGAAATGCCAGTCATCATATTAAGTGAATTACTCAGTCAAGAATTACGTATTATACAAATTTTTCTTCAAGTCATACATTTGTTTTCCTTTTTTTGTCAAACTATGCATTGGGAGAATAAACGTACCGGTACTATACTTGGAGCTAGTTTGTAGCAAATGTTGTGTTTTTTACACACAAAAAAGATTTATAAAATAGAGCACCACATTTCTACAGCTGGGATAACAGCGACGGTGAGATATGCTTGCCTAAGGATACCATGGAGAATTACACACCCGATAAAGTACATTTTTTGTTCCTATGTCGGGAAATTGGAATCTCTTGTATTAGAGTCGAATGATGCATGCCATCCAAAAAGTGTGAAAATGTGAAATGATGTATGACGTCAAAAAGCTTTGTTCCTTTGTTTACACAGTTAGCGGGTGATATTAGGCAGACGACATTTGGGGGCTCTGAATGGAGAAAGTTCATTATACAGTCAGCATTCACCCTGGACCCAAATCAGTATGTGCCAAAAATAGCGCCAAGTGTAATTTTTTAGTGCCAAATAAAAAAATTAAGTGCCACCATTTTAAGGAGACATTTTGAACTTTTTTCGAATTTTTTTTGATTATGTTAGAATTGTTCAATTTTTTTGAATTTATTTCGGAATTTTTCTGATTTTTTTTTATGGGTCGTGTGGCATGGGGATAAAGTTTGTTGGCGCAACGCCACAAGATATAGAGCTAGCCAATACACAGTATCTGCAAAACGTTTGTAAACATTAAAACATGAGGGTGATTTTATTGCTTTCACTCAGAGATTTTTGAAGTGAGTTGTAATAATTCCGATTGCTGTATTCAGCCAATGACATAATCAATGTTTGTTTACTTCCTCGTTGGTAAGATTTCATTAGTCAACCAGCGATCACGATGTCAGTTTCATAAATTTCAGGCCTTTTACGGGATTTGACTGTTTGACAAACCAGGAAATGAAATTTCTCTTTGTGTACCGCAAAATTTGTTACGATGCGATGCTTTCCATACTAGTGAAATTGTGTTGCAGGATTTCAGAAAAGTACTAGATGCTAAAGTTCACGCCATTTACAAATTTTACGTGACAAAATAACACAAATTCGCGCATTTGGCATGAAATAAGCGTGGAGCGTGAACGCTGTATACAGTACTTGCTCATTTTTCCCCGCCAATTCTGGTGGGGTGAGTCAGTCCTGACGAAGTTCGCAGACCGTGCAGACGAAACTGTCGACGCATAAAATACTAGGTTTGTTTACCTAGTGTTAGTGTTGTAGTAAATGAATCTTTTTTGTAAAGTTCATTATACTTAATTGCAGAGATGAATACAGGATAGCATTGTCCCTCAGCCGACCATATATCGAATGAAGAAAAACACATATTGGCACTCACCCAGGATAACACTCAGCATAACTGTCTATTTCTGTCTTGGCTTTGAGTTTCTTCACCCTTTCTTCTTCTTGTTTGTTTACTCTGAAACGTAAAGTAACAAATGAGAGGAAATCAAACGGATACATCTGGGATTTACAATGTTTTTTATCCAATTGGATTAATTTGTTTTCTTGATAGAGCATAGTCAATGGAAGAGGGTCCAAACCTTCCCAAATGACGAGTCTGTACCACAGAAATGGCATATGACAATTCAAATCGACAATTGAAAACCCTGTAAGTTATTTATACATTAAACCAGAATGTCCTGTGCGTCAAGTGGCAAGCTTGAAACACTGTGGAAGAACATAGAGTTGTGCGCTCACCAAAATAGCACGTCATAAAAACAATTACACAAAATAAATGCTCGGGCCGCATGCTTGTAATTTTTGTCATTGTCAATGGAGATAACATAAAGAATCGGGATGTGACTGAATCTACTCAGATAGATTCCTCACAGTCTACATTGGAAAGATGCAGTCGTCGAGAGACATTACAGACTTCTGCAGACTTCTGACCACACATGACATTTCAGTCATTAAAAATATCCGATCGGAGGCTTTTATTATGGCATCCTCCATAGAATGGATGTTTCAGCTCTGATGATCCATGAAAAATCTACGTCTCTACGGTATATCAATTTTAGACATACCTTTCCGTAGTAGCAGGATCCGCAAAGGACTGAAATATACAATTAACTCAAGTTGACATTGTAAAAAATCATGACACAATTTTGTTATGTTGATAAAATGGTAAATTGAGACAAACACATATTTTCGTGGTAAAATATAGGAATGTCATTAGCAGTGGTATATATTCTTATTTTATTGTGTAGCCTAACTATAATAAAATATACTTTTACAATATAACACTTCTATGTACACTAAATATTGTATAGATGTACACTAAAATGCAACATTGCAGACGGGAATAACTCAGTAGGTAGAGCGTATGATTTGTAATCCAAAGGTTGCGAGTTCGACCCCCAGCTGGCGCATTATCAATTGGATTTTTCTCTGTGTTCCGGGGTGAGAATACATACCCTAGCCTCAGTTTACCAAGCCTGTAAAATTGGTACTGATCGTACATTATGTCCTTAGCTGGAGTATGTATTGGTTGGGAAGTATAAAAGCCATGCATATAATTATCATAATTATACATTGTAAAAGGATCATAGTACATTGATTCCTTGCTCGCGACTACCCTCGCATGGTAATGATGTAAGAACGACATTTGCTAGATTGAGAGATCTATCTGAAATTGCGGCATATAAATGTCAGACTTTACTTTATTTTTAACATAGAAAAGTAAAGAAAGCATTTTCTATAAAACCAAGAAAAACAGATGATGCCATGGCATATAAATAAGCTTACCTTTTACAATATACCACACACGAAAAGTACATAGGTATACTCCGGATCGAGTATGATATAATCAATATGTATAATGCAATACACGATACAGAAGATGCTCACCTTGAAGCGATCATTAATTGATTTGACAAATTCATTCGCCGATTGTGACGCATCTTTATCTTTGCTTTCATCCTAGAGATAAATATTATGTGCATGTAAATATTTCTAGATACAAGTCACACTTCACATGAACAGGAAAATACAGAATTATTGGCAGACTTGTTTAAATGCTCAAATCACACAATATTGTATGCCAAATATAAGAAATTTAATTATAGCTGCTACATAAGTAATGTACCAAACAAGATAAAAGAATATCAGACATGTAGAAGAAAAATGTAAGTGTTTGGAGGCATTTCACTGTGTCGCAATGACATATTTCACCGTAGGATGTCAAAAGATTGTGCCTCACTGGCTCACTAGGAGCGCGTTGGATTTGCAATCTGAAGGTCGTGGGTTCGAATCCCGACCAGTGCAGATTATTTGAGAGATTGTTGTGCACGCGCAAATCGTCATTCGTATGAGATGTTAAACCGAGGTGTGTGCGACTGGTAAATACATCATGGTATTTAAACAGCACTAAAACTTGTCTCGCCGGTCACGCCCCCTTTCCTCCTTTACAGTTGAACCCCTCCCCATGGGTTTGGTTGGGAGAGTTGGTAGTGGTTAGAGCGTGCGCCTTTCACTCGAGAGGCCGGGGTTTGAGGCCGTTACTTGCAGGGATTTTTCCCGGGCTTTCCACCGCATTTGAGACACAAGTACATGGCAACGCGGACGCCGGACAGACGTGAAAGTGCGGTATATACCAAATTGCAGATAAATTTTATTTTATTTATTTATTTAGGTTGTCCATACCATCTCAGATGCTTCACACCAAATGTTACCTCATCAGTCTACCAATCGGTTTTGGAGAATGCAATTTTCGCAAGAGGTTGATATGTATTTTTTTACATTTTCTTAGACAGATCTTTACAAGTGTGGAAGCCTGTAATAGGTGATTTTTGCAAAAACAGGTACAAATACAACTAAATTACCTCTTCTTCAGGTTTCTCGAAGTATGAGCGACGTTTTTTATCCTCAGCATATCGATCTGAGCGATCATCAGCGTACCGGTCAGAGCGTTCCCTATCCTCGGGGTACCGTTCTGACCTGCCTTTGTCGTCAGGATAGCGATCTGATCGACCCTTGTCCCGCCGGTCACGCCCTCTCTCCTCTTTTACGTTAGAACCCCGCTCCTTGGGTTTGGCCTTTGGTCGCGAGAGGTCGTAGTCACCTAGGTCGTCATATATGCTGAATTTGAAACATGAAAAATGCATATATTTAATTCAGTACAATTTATTTTCTAGACCGACAATATCATTCATAGTTTCAAACATCAGAACTAAAGTAAAATGTAAAGTGAAAGATTTCTATATTAGAGTGACAAATAGAGTCTTTTTCTACACATCACACGGTGTCTCAAGGCTGTAAATCAGCCATAGCATGCCCCTTACACAGCAATCTCCAATTTAAAATTCTTATGTTGCCATGGAAACATGGTGCTCTGGGAATTAAATGGGACTAATCATCATTAAAAGCACTGTATAGGTATAAGAATAAGATATAGGCACTTCGGCTGCGGGTTCGCGTCTATGCTGCGACCATTCAACAGACATTTTTCCCGGGCTTGTTAACCGACATTAGTCTCAGTCCGTGTGAAATCAACCAATATGAAATAAAAATTGTCGCGTCATCATCTCAGATTTTGAAAAATTTTTAACCCTGTATTCATTTATAATTTTGAGAAAATTTCAGATCAAAATTTTAAGATTAAATTTTGACAATGCTATGGCTGATTTAATGTGGAGACGTGGATACGATTTCCGCATTTTTGTACCGTCTTCATGACCTCATATTTTTGTAAAGATATCAATCTGAAATTATTAGTATTTCATATTTCCAAATATCTAATTTATTTGTAGACATAATCAATCAAAATTCGGCTGTCGTGATTATCGGTTTTTTTACATCGTCAAAATTATATATATCTTCCTGAAAATGAGAAATGAACACAGGGTAAAATTGTTATCAAAATCTGAGATGGCGACCCGACCACCCCTGGTTGACTTGATGCGGAAATACTCATTTGCGCGATTCCTGCATGGCAAGATGGATAGATTCTGAAAGTGTGGTACGGTATATAAATGAAGATATATTATTTTTTACTTACTTTTCCTCCATTGCGGGTACTTTGGGGCGAGATTTGTCATCTTTGAGTTTGTCTTTTTTGCGCAACTTTTTGAGGTCGCGCCGTCCGTGGCGTAGGTAGGTGAGGATTTGTGTGAGTTTGTTGATAACCATGTCATTTGTGGAGAGGGTCGTGCTAGCCTGTGTTCAGAGAGGATTATTTAATATATGAAAACATTTTTAGCAGATTATTAATGGTCATTCAACATGCACCATAATACAATCAAATTGGACCTCCGTTAATTACAGTTTTTTATAATAATAATATAGTAGTTCATCGTCAGAATTAAGCCATACCTCTGTTTGTAACACGACTTGTGATTGGATAGTTGGCATTTGAAGGTAAATTCTACCCAAGCTGGACTGGTCATGGTAGGCTATTGGCAGCAAAAGTTAACATAGCAAAACGTCACGCCTGGCAGTCTATAATACTTGACAGACTTGAGTAGACACAAATTATTACCGATTTGACCTGTTAGGCTTGAAACAATTGGCAGTTTACACTAAAATAATAACACAAATGATATACAAAATACATGTTTCGTACGGTTTTGTCTATGTACAGAGTTATGTCAGTAAAGGAATGAAGAGAGTAAACAAGAGGGTAGGAAGGACGGGATAGAGAAATGAGATTGAGAGTGACATTTGAGGTGTATAGGCCTAGGCATAGAGGGTTCTTATCTACCTCACTTCGGTATTGTAATAGCGTCTCAACAGCTATTATGATTCGTTAGTTATTTCATCACTGATTCACTATGTATCTTAATTCAATGGTTTACGAATGTTCATGCCTACCTCTAGTGTGGGGCAGTCAGCCTTGCTACGTATGACTGTCGTCGGCACATCTGTATCTGCATACTCTATAACATTGTTAATCTTTTTTCTTGAAGTAAAAAGACAGTTTGAATTAAAAGAACAGTTTCAAGTTTTTTCTTGAAGTAACAGGACAGTATAGAAATCTAGAACTCTACCTTTTTACTTTACCATACCTCTAATGTTGGACAGTCAGCCTTGCTACGTATGACGGTCGTCGGCACATCAGTATCAGCATACTCATCTTCTAGGTCAATGACGTAGGCCATGCGACCTGGCAGGAACAGGTCATTTCGGTGGGGCAGCCGGTTGCGGAAGATTTGTCGGTATATGTTACGCCCTGTAATAGGTTGTAACATGATACTATAATACATTAATGGCATGTAAACAAAGTAAATCCTTCAGAGCCAGAGCGGCCCATAGAGCAGGAGTTTAACCCTGTTTCTGTAGTGCTAAGTGGGTGAGCGTAGCCGAAATTACAACCCCTGGATAGGGCACTACTCAGGTTACTTTTTGACTTTCTCACATGGCTGGTGCGCGGAGCAAAGTCTACCCAATTTTAATTTCTGGGTAAAAATCGACGGCACATGCGGGGATTGAACCCACTGCTGCCACCTAGGATCTATACATTGGTTTATCGGCGTACCAGTGCCTTAGACCTGTGATTAACTGGGATAAGAATAAAATACTAGACCATTAAGACATGAAGAAAAATAAATGAAGCAACATAATTTGATACAGCATCTGAACAGAGACGAGGATCTCTTTGGGATCAACTCATTACTGCTGCATCAGATAATATGATCAGACTGTCTCGTGATCTCAGTGCACTCACTATAGGGTGAGTTTGAAATGAACTTTATTTAATACTACAGCGTTTCTATTATAGGAACATGGTAAAATGCGGCATGCTAGATTTACTTATATCTAATGAATATCCAAATCACAAACCTTGTTTGGTTTTGAAGTTCATCTGTTGCTCCACCTGTTCATCTTCTTCTTCCTTGTCAGCCCTGCATAACAATGGTGCATTATATGAAAATACGTATAAGAAATAACGCAAATATTAAACGTTATCTAACTAATGAACAATTTCTGTGATTTTGATTGGTTGATCACTATTTAAGACCATGTAGTAAAATGTAAATCCTTCAGAGCCAGATTGGCCGATAGAGCAGGAGCTTAACCCTGTCTCTGTAGTGCTAAGGGGAGGAGGTGAATTGGACACTACTCTATCGCAGGTTACTTTGCGACTTTCTCATTAACAGTACCAAAACTACAGTGGGTGCAACCATAGACAACTATTAACTTGGTCCGATATGGTTCACCTACTCTGGAGCATCTGCCACCTATGATACAGAGGTATATGGATGATCAGTGGGAGCATTGTCGGTGGTTAGGGTTTTTCACTGATTTATCCCTTAGACTGTCATTTAGGAAGCAAGACTGACATTTGGCAGATTATGAGGCCCAAAACTGATATGTAAATGTCATGCAATGTAGCAATGGCGAGCAAAGTGAAAAACAATAATTTGTCAAATACACATGAGGGGAATAAAATATTCAGACTTAGTTTAAAGGTTTAGTTTAAACATATTTTATTGGTACAATATTCAGACACAAACTCAGTGGCTATAGTCAATTGAGAAGGCATGTGAAAACACTTTTACAATCAAATTATGTCGTAAATCTTCTTAGACTTGCCACAAATTTGTAAATACTAACTCAGTCTGAGCCACAGCCTTCTCAAGATCATCGTCTCCCACTTCTTTACTGTTGATTTCTGCTCGCACCTGTAACAACAGTTGTACTATGACATGCATGAATGAAGTGCACATGTACCATGAAGTGCACTAACTATTTATCGTATATTCATCTGTGTAATATATTTTTTTTTTCCGATAGATAACAGTCTGCCACCTCATCACTGTTTACACCACCCAACCATTCAAAACAATGCTATGGTAATTTCTCAGTTATTTCATCACTCAGTTCAATGGTGGCCAATTTTGTTAACAACTGAATTTCAGATATTTCAACATCTATATGGTTTTAAACATCATGTCGTAAATATTCTACACAGAATTATGGAAAAGTACACAGTTAATGAGGTTAATGAGTAAGCCTACTGTAATTTTCAGATATTCGCTCGCAAACCTTTTCAAGGAGAGATAATCCAAGCCCTTGACAAGATGTGTATGCCCCCCCCCCCCCAGATACT
>WNLI01202957.1:0-12926 GCA_025802215.1 Wirenia argentea | reverse complement strand
GGGTGATGGAGGGGTTGTGTTCTATCCTAACCCAATACCCCAACCTGAGGCGCTACCCATCACCCGAGTGGTGAGTGGGGAGTGGGGGTGGGGAGGGGGTGTGGCTGTGTTCTACCCTAACCCAATACCCCGTGAGGCTCTACCCATCACACGGGTGGTGAGTGTTTTGGGCGTGTGTGAGTGGGAGGGGTGTGTGAGGGCCTAACACACACCCTCCCACTCAACTTAGGGGAATCAGGGATGGGCCATGTTCTACCCCAACCCAATACCCCAATCGCTACCCATCACACAAGTGGTAATAGTATAAGTGTTTTGTGTGTGTGTGATAAGGCTTTACCTATTACACAAGTGTGTCCAGCTACACATACAAAATTCAGATAAAGATAGTCGAGAGCCGGGATCGAACTCGCGATCTCAGGATCACCAGGCAAGTGATCTACCAGTGAGCTACTGCCTAAAAATGCCATTACTGGAGTTACAGCTAAGGTGTACTCCAGTCTCCCGGTATCTTTTGTGATACAGATCAGAGGTCGGCGAACACGACACGAACACGCAATCCGACACACAACACGACCCAAAATTGTGTCGTGTCTGATTGACGTACCTGCCGAATCGGGTCGTGTCGGTTTCGTGTTTATGATTATTATTAATAATAATAAACTTACTGCCTTTTAGCCTGTGTGTTATTTCAAGACATGACTTGACCATCATAATTATCATATGATTTCCACACAACCACAAAAATGACAGCCACTGACCAGTGTGTGACTAGTTGTCATTCTCAGCGGGACCGTCTCAACTGGAATTCTACCAGGTCGTCTTATGGTTAGGGTCGTGTTTGTGCTTATGTAATCGGGTCGTGTTTATTTCGTGTTTGGGTACAATCGGGTCATGTTGGGTTCGTGTTTAGCTAAAGTCGGATCGTCTCGGATTGGATTTTTCAAATATGGCCAACGCCGAACTCTAATACAGATAACCACCAATGTCTATTAGTTAATTATTGTTATAATTTCATATTATGTTAGTACATTATGAAATCATTAAATGTGAGTTTAGGTATAGTTATCTGATAGCTTATATCTTAACTTATATTTTCTGTTAAGTGCTAAGACTATGTTTGGTTTAAAATTATTTCATAATGTCTTATAATATTAACATTCATAAATGTTAGTACATGTTATTCGCCAGAATCGCAACAAGGTGTACCCGCGAATCCCCGGAACCTTTTGTGACATGGACAGTTCAGACAGGTCAAAGGTCGTGCGAGTGGTTGACCAACATAACCTCTATGACGAGACCAAACTGACCCTGTACCAGGAGCGTAGTGTACCCCCGGCCGATGGCATACAGTCGACAGAAATGAGGCTGAGGTATCTGTTGGATGATGAGGCAGGAAAGTCTGCCATTAGCTCGGTGTCCACGTGAGTTTGAATTATGTTATAGTAGGCATTACATCATTTTACGTTTATACTGTTTACACGTACTCATAGTTTTTGTGATGATGGTTATATGGGAAGGTCTCATTCAGGGTTAGCTCTGGCCTCTCAACTCAGCGTGCCAAAAATGCCCAAATTTATGTATAACTGTTCATGAGTCATGATTTTATGGGTTATTTTGAATAAAATCAAGTGCCAAATGAAATTTTATTGTGCCACTTGTAAAATCTTTGCATTATTTGGCACGTAATGCACGTACAGAGCTAACCCTGACCCCTAACCACCGACAACCCTTAGAGCTGATCCTCTGTAAACCCCAGTTTATCATAGACTACAAAGGCTCCAGAGTATGTGAATCACATTATACCATGTGAGTGGTCAAAGTCTATGCCCCTACTCCCACCCCCGATATGTGATCACTAATCACTATGTCTATAATGTTAATTTCTTTAATGCAAATTACATGTTCATATACGTACATCCCCAGCATCCAGAGCGAAGATGATGGCCATGACATCCATACACAACCGTAATCTATCTATACCTACTGTACCATCTATCGTGTACCCATACACACATTACAATACATCACTAGTGCCAAGATGGTGGCTGTGATCCAAATCTTTCCATGTTCTTCAATGGATCACATCTGCAAGGGTGTTGGATTGGCCGGGATTTGACCCGATCTTACACCATCTATGGTGTAACAACCCTTGTTTCATACTTACTTCATCTATCTGTCTGCTCACACCGCTGTTGACCGGTTGTGTCTCACTTGTGATCATCTTTTTAAGTGTCTCTTTTGAGTTTGGATGACCGGCAGTAGACTCAAGAGTCAAGATTGTCACTGAACCAAATTGTGTATCTATCCCCAGCGTCCAGAGCCAATATGATGGCCATGACATCCATATACAAACTGAGGGGTACTACGGTACACAAACTAAAAGGTACCTCCATTCTCCAAAAATGTCTACCATAGGCCTAATCCATACACAAACTGAGGGGTACCTCCAAGAATGTCATCTATCCACAACCCTGCAGTATCCATGTACTCATGTAGTCATAGATTCATTGATTGATTGATTGTTTGATTGATTGATTGATTGATTGTCTGATTGACCGATTGATTGACCAACTGATCCACAGCGTCCAGAGCCAAGATGATGGCGATGACATCCATACACAAACTGAGGGGTACCTCCAAGAATGTCCTCTACCCACAACCAGAAAACAACCTCGGGGAGGCGTTCTCCAAATATGGCAGTGATATCGGCATTGAGACTATATTAGGTGAGATGAGCTTGAATTAATTTTATATCACATAATTATTATCGTACTGTATTACGTTGCCTAATGCCTAGGTAGGCAAACTTGGCATAATACGTGGGAGGAGGAGTTTTAGTTCTTTTTTACTACATACATAAAAATATTAAGGCGAGACGATACTGAAAAATTAATTTTTTTTATGCTACCAAAATTTTAACTTTTTATTGGAATTGATGTATATGACAGTAAATTATACAAATATATCAAATAGTTCCCAATTATATCTTATACTTTTCCGTGGTACCCTATTTTAGGCCGCCTAAATTTAATTATTAGTTTCTCATCACCTCCCTCCCCTATTTTTTTGATTTTGCCAAATTATAAATTATTTGTTATATCCTTTGAGAAAATATGTTTTAACATAAAAATTAAGTGATTTTATGCCACCAATATCTATAATCCATGTGAAACTATGCTATAATGTATTAGGTATGTAATTAGGCCATTACATTGAGCATCATTTATAAATCTGACACCCTTTCACTGTGGTATTAAATAATATTATTAGCTGTTGTGGTATATAATAATTACAATTTAGTCGGTAAATAACAAATAACATAAAAAATAATTTCCTCCCTCCCGCCCCTATTTTTTCGAAAAATCTGATGAGAAACTAATAATTAATTGTATGGTGCCTAATATGTATGGGTTAACTATTTTTCACATGTATTCAGCAATATTTCATTTGGGTTAATTTAATTTTCTTTTTTATTAACATTTTCGGCACAGTTATATCTTTCTTTTGTCAATGTTAACGCACATTTAAAGTTTATTTGCCATCATTTTGTTTGTCTACATGTCTATCATTTCTTCATTCATTACATCTCTTATCTCTACACTACATATATATACAGTAGAATACGCTTATATTGGCCTAAAATTAATTATCAAATTATTGTAGCCTCCTAAATTTCATTTTGAAATCGAATCATTATGCCTAATTTTATTTTGACGCTTATATCTATTTTAAATTATATTATTATACAGAAAGTAGATAATTATAGTAATTTATATAATTGCAAAACATGACCACTAAAACTATTTGTATTGGTGAATGTATTTGATTTTTAACTGTGTAATCATTAAGTGTATATTAGTCAAATGTTAGCTATCTAATACTTATCAAAAACTATAACAATGCATGTTGATTGACAATGTTGTTCAATGTTAACACGCAGCCTTTCACTAACATAATATCACATAGATAGATGTCCGCTCTAGACAGAAAAATCTAGTTTTCTGGACTGGAATTTATTTTATTTCTATCAAGCCATTGTTGGTATACAAAACAGAATACAGCTCATAACCACTCCTCTTCACATTGTTCAGTCAGGACCGGTCTAAAAAGTAAAACTTATATACCACTGGTTAAATCAGAAATCAGATGTCGCCAGCGGAGAGTTTTTCCATGCTATAGATCTTGGCGACATGAGTGGTACACACTTACTCTACAACCTATAGCCTACATCCGCCTGTGATGGCAAATATACAATACGATCGGTACCAATTTTGCAGGATTCCTAAATTGAGGCTATGGACATTGTGTTCTAACTTGTTTTAACCCACGACCTGGGATCTCAAATAAATGGATGTTGTAACGTTTGACAGACTGAGCTATTCTAATGTTCTATCAAGTGAGCTATCTGGATTCGATCCTTGTCATTTGACAAACATGATTTTCACCGTGTCTAGTTGAACTACTCAATATCAATAGATGAGATAGATTGTCGCATTTATTTATCACTTTCTGTCTGATGGAGCTAAGCTCATAAATGCACCATTTGAGCTCCATAAAAAACACTAACAATTTGCAGTAGATAGATATCACGCAATTTCCGGAAATGTAAATGTATTAAAAGTTTAAAACCTCTGATGCATCGGCAAATTTTGTTATATGATTTCTGTAATATTTTGTGTATGTCGTGCTGGAATATTATATAACATGAGACTATAATAACTACATAGTTATATTTGTTACAGGAAAATATCGAAATCGGCAAAAGTCTTCTCCAATTCACGGTCACAGATGCCGACCTAGATCCCAACGGCGCTCCGTTCACGTACGAAATCATCGCCGGGAACCTCGGTAACGAATTCCGTGTGGACAAACACGGTATTTTCCGAATATCAGGAACATTCAACCGCGAAATCAAAGATACGTACAATCTCACCGTGCGCGTGTTTGATAATGGAATACCAGCTTTGTATACGGATACATCAGTAACTGTTCAAGTTGTCGAGGAGAATTCTCATCCGCCGGAGATCCGATCCACAACGATTTCTATCAATTCATATACGGCGGAGTTCGCGGGAGGGATTATAGGACGAGTTACAGCACAAGATATGGATAAGTTTGATGTGCTTAGTTATAGTTTGTTAGCGGATAGTGACAGGTTGTTTAAGATCGGTCAGAATGATGGTAGATTGAAAGCGTATGCTGGTTTAGACCCGGGTGTGTATTTGGTAAATGTTAGTGTATCCGATGGGAAGTATACAACTTTTGGAACGATCAAGGTAGATATTATTGAAATTGGGGAAGATGCCGTTCAAAACGCAGTTACCATACAATTTGGTGGTATTTTACCCGAAGAATTTTTACGATTCCACTCGAGGAACTTTAAACGTGTTTTGCGGAGAGAATTATCAGTACGAGAGAAGGATGTGATTGTCGTGAACGCGCAAAAAGTTATTGATAACAAGACTTTTAAACGACGAAGACGATCAACCAAACCTAATTTAGATGTATTATTTGCTGTACGTAAGTCAAAAACCGGTGAATACCTAACCAAAGATCAACTACGTGATAAAACAACTGAACTTATTCCAAAAATTGAATCTGTTACATCGTTAAAAATTATCGGTGTTTTTATCGGCGCGTGTAGGAAAGATTCTTGTAAAAATGGTGAATGTTTCGGTATGGTAACATTTGATAAAACTCGGCCCGTACCTGTAGAGATTGATGGAGATAGTTACGTTACCGCCCGCCACGACAGCAGTCATAAATGTCTCTGTGATCCTGGGTATTCAGGGGACAAGTGCGACGTTAAACTGTTGACGTGTCACGATAAAGTTTGTCAGCCGCCGAAAGTTTGCGTGACGTCGCTAGTTGATGGGTACTCGTGTGTGTGTCCGCCGTCGCGTAAAGGGGATGATTGCTCGGAGGTGGTTGTTCAACGGGGACTGTGTACGGAAAACTATTGCCAGACAGGTTTGTACATTTGTGTAGTCATGTACGGAACATTATTGCTTTGTTAGTCATTTCATTTTCACAATTTGTCATTGGATTTGTCTGAAATCTTACTTCCAAAATAGATCTGTGTTGCAACGTTATAACATAACATAGAAATCTTGAAGTACCAATTCCCACATAAACACTGGTATAATGGGATTCAACAGAAGTCAACAACAACCATACTAGAATGGTATAGGAAACTATTGGGCATCCTCCTCTTTACACTACCCAAAATGTAATGGGTCGAACTGCACCACTCTGAGCTAGAAACGAAAGTGTAAATGCGTCTTAAGTGTATACCATAAGTAAACGCTTATGCAGAACATTCTAGTTCATAACGTAAGCTAACTTTAAAAACTCAAAATTACCTGTAACGGTTTCGATGGATACCTGTCGCCTTCGTCGGAGGTAATGCTACTCACAGCATTAGCTGGGCATGCGTGGTAGTTGGACGTTCGTTGCTCATTTCTTGGGATGTCCTTGGTGTTGTCAGGAGAGAATTTCACACAAGATTGAAATCATAGTCCCTGTTCATGGTAGGCCTCTTGCGTAATATCCATATTCCATTATAGATTTCTTTGTACAATGTACGTATTGTGTCGTTCTATCAGTTTCACAGTCCATATTGATTTTCCTGCATAGCATCAGCATTGTCTGTGATAGCAGCATTAGCTCCGATGATGACGACAGGTGTGGGTCAAAACTGTTTACACGGATTTTGTTTTTTTAGTTCAATTTTGCCTCGTATAGTTAGCTTAGATTGTGAACTAGAAAGTTTTGAGTAATAACCAAGCTACCAAAATTATATGATAATACCCTTGTTTTAAATATCCCACAAATGTGCACATTTAACCGTTAACCCCCAGGCGATAAGCCAATGACATTCTCGGGCCAAAGCTACGCTCGCTGGCGATTGATCGAAGGCATGGAACGACATTTGAGTCTTGGTCTACGAATCAAAACCCGACTGGCAACATCGTTCATCATGTATGCTTATGGACAAGTGGACTACATCATTTTGGAGGTTGGTGTCATACATAGCTCACTACTATACACAAAATTGACTTTAAATATAGTAAAGAGACACGTACATGTATATACCTATGGTGGACTAGTTGACTACATTATGTTGGAGGTGGGTGACATTAAATATTGTCATTTCGTTACGAGTAGTTAGTTTTGTCACTCTGCCGTTTTCATTTGCAATTCCTGATACATAACAATTTATCATGGGTAAGTATTTGACTGTCAAACCTGGAAACTGTTATTTAATTAACCCTTTCACTGCCACCTTTGACTAAAGTTGAACAAATAACATTGAATTAATTAATGTACGACATGTTGCATGTGTGACCTTAGCGCAAACAGTTCAATTGTCAGATCTTCTGAAATGTTTTTTCCAGTGAAAAACGTGTGCATTTATAAACCGCATGTTCAGAATTTGTCCATTTTGCCATGCAGGAATCTCACAAATAGGGGGTTGAATGTCCAGGAAAATATCCCCGTTGAATGGTTGCTGGCGAGGCGTGAACCCGCAGCCGAATTGCCCGTCACTTAACAGTTACTGGCATGCTGACCACTACACCATGAGGTTCCCTCATTTATTTTCCTGAATTACATATCCATATGTACAAACCACAATGTTTCTATGTTTTCCAGCTATACCACGGCGTTCTACAATTCCGCTTCAACCTGGGAAGTGGTGATGGGATCGTGGCTATCCCCCACCCAGTCGCTGACGGCACGTGGCACGAGATCATCGTCGACAGAGATGGAAACAGCGCAGAAATCTTACTGGACGGGAAATATAGCCACCGAGCGAGCGCGCCTGGTGGTCATGTCCTTGTGAACCTGCTCAGTAAGGATATCTACTTCGGCGGGAAAGTCACACCATTGGATGGCGGGTATTATGATGTGAAAAACGGCTTCGAGGGCTGTATGGATGACTTGAGGATAAATGGCGTACGTTTACCTGCGTCGGGGTCTAACAGCGTGGCGAAATGGGAGGACTTCAAACAGATTGAGTTTCATTGTAGGGATTCAACATGGAGTGGGAGCGGGGTGGTGGGATCGTGTGCGAATGCGCCGTGTCTTAATGGAGGTACGTGTGTCAGTACGGGCGAGAATTCATACAGATGTGCATGTAAACCGCGGTATAAAGGGAGTAACTGTGAGGTGGATCTGAACCCGTGCGGTAGCAGCCCGTGTATGCGAGGTGGCGTTTGTGTGAACAAGGCTGAAACACCGAGTCAGTTTGAGTGTAAATGTGCTGACGGTTTACACGGGAAACGGTGTAATTATGGTTACTATTGCCGCGAGGCTACGTGTAGTCATCACGGGTCGTGCGTAGAAGGGCCGGCGTCGCCGATTTGCCATTGTTCTGATGGGTATTTCGGTACACGATGCGAGACGAAGATAACACCGTGCGTTCATAATCCGTGTAAAAACGGCGCGAGTTGTCACCAAGTCAGTGAGGATCTGTATGTGTGTAACTGTTCTAACGGACGCCAAGGGAAACATTGTGACGTCGTCGCTGTTCAATCAGAATCTCAGGACTCGAACCGACTTCCTGTCATTAAAATCATCATCATCACGGTTAGTGTTCTCGTCGGGTTAATGGCCATCATCGCGCTCGTCACGTTGATCGTGTTCTGCCGCCGCAAACACAGCCTCAATCCTCGCTTGTCAAACGGTATCGCGTACGACCAAAACGCTGTCCTTCTTACAAACAGTCTCAACAAAAAACACAAAACATCCAACTTGGATAAAAACTACACCAACCTGAAATCTAAACAAAAACCCAAAACATCTCCGCCGTACAACTCGTCGACTCAAGCGTTGAATAACTTTGATCTGCCACAAACTGGCACGGATGATTTAGATAACTACAGAAACATGCAGAATAATTACGGGCAACGAATGCAAACTTTCACTACGCCATGTAAAAACGCGCCGATGGCAACATCGTCAGATACAGAATCGTTACAGAAAGGGAACTGGGATGCTGAGTGTGCCAACATACAGGAGCACTATGAGGAAGGTTCGTCAATATGTTACTTATGAATATGATCCTGATTTTATTTACAGGTTAATTATTTAGTCGCTTAATGTGTGGGAGAGGTATTATGCCTAATTACACAGGCCAGATTAGGGCGCATTGCAAACATGTCCAGATACAGCAACATCCGAACGAGGTTAAATTCACTCCAAAATGTCTAGCATTAGTGTTGCTACAATCACCCATACTGCTATCTACTTAGCACCGCTCCTTTTTATTAAGGCTACAAAACTGTCCCAATGTATACAGTACGTACAGTACAAGACTACAAGTACATACTATGTAATTTGATATGAGCAATGTTTAAACTTAAAGCTGAATTGCCTGACACAAGGATCGCTCAATCGTTTGGGATATGAACTCGCAACCTGTCAGATCAGTGCTACCTGGTTGTGAACCTACAGTACCTTCACTAAACATTTGAACCACCATTTTATTAGCTACATTTGCAATGAGGTGGATTTGCGTCGCAGTTATTGTATTGTCATTTTTTGCTCAGCCTGAATTAAACCAACCATGCTACATGTACCAGGTGATTGAAATTATCTCCCTAGAATCAAATATTGGTTTAGTTTCGAACACATTTTATTTTCATCATGAAAACATTGTATATATTTCATACGTTGATGTATCGGGACTTTGTATCCACTTTACCGTGACAAGCACATAAACAGAACACATCTAATGATATTTTTATATGGTTTAAAATATACGTACCTACCTACGGTTCTTTAGCGTGCGCCTGGCAAACATGTTTTACAGAACTTGTCCAATAATATTATTTTAATGTCCTATGAAATGTACCTACTTTACGGCACATTTTACAGAACAGAACATATTTTCATGTATGCAATATCATGATTACTTTCATTGACATGGCTTTAAGCAGAGAGCTGTGGCATTAATTTTGTTTAGGCAGTTTATCTTTAGCATGATCTAGTACTTTTTCCGCAGTTACATTGGAAATACAGGGTGTATAAAAAAAGGAAAACAGATTTTCCCCGCCTGTCGTGAAAAATGGGGCGGGCCTATCGCCACGTGCTATATATCATATAAAAGGCACATGTCTCAGCTTTCCAAAAAGCCATTAAACATGAAAATCGAGTGATGGATAACGGAGATATGGCACATTTTGTGAGGTCATGTAAAACGTGCTCTGCACCAAGTTTTATCCGTGTATGGTATGAGTCTAACGTTGATCATATAGCTGAAAGTAAACTACGGCTTACAATGCTGTACTCAACACATTTATTTTGAATCGTATCAGACTGCATATGTGTCCCTTGACCCTCTACGTGTCCATCCACCCTCTACGTGTTTCCACCCACTTCTCGGCACGCTGAGGCGACGCATGGCCTGCCTTATCTCTGGACGTCATCATAACTCGGTCGTTTCGTGATTTCCAGGCGGTGACACTCACATAAAAAACCACATGGCTCAAGTCCGAAGATTTTTATCGAAAATGCATAAATGGACACAAAATAACCTCGAATAATACAATTATTAGCAAGGACGTCGTAGTACAAGTCGTAGTAGCTTACTACTATTCATAGAGTATGTCAAAACGTGGTGCAGGGCTCTTTTTTATATGGCTTCACAAAACATGGGATTTTCATGTCTGCTAGCTTTTTAGAAAGAAGAGACGTGCATCTTTAAAATGATATATACCACGTGACTATATGAGTATATTTTGCGTTATCCCCCTTGGAAATCTGTTTTCCTTTTTTTGATACACTCTGTATTGTTTTAATATCTCACATAAAGTACGCCCCCATCCCGTGACCGAACATTCCTTCCCTACGTACGGAGTCAGACTCGGAGCTATTTGGATCGCCATGATACCCGGTCGGTCCTCTATCCTTGTGTCCAACCGTAGGAGGGCGAAATCGGCTGGTTGCGCAACAATGCAAATGCCGACACCAGACTGTGGGTGGTATATTATTAGGCTATTATTGACCGTATAGCCTAAAGAGCGGCAAAAAACGGAACGAAATGCACACGTACGTACAGTATTATGGTAAATACGTCAAATTACAGATGCACATACAGTAACTTATCTTCTAACGAGAAAATCACCATCAATCACGAATACATGATCCATGGGCAGATACTCAAAGTCGTAGAAAAAGTGAAATACCTCGGCTGACCATTTCATCAAAGCTGTTGTGGAAAGATCACACATCATCAACATTACCACCAAAAAAGCCAACTACACACGCGGTTTCATCAACGCAATCTAAGAACAGCCCCAGCCAATGTCAAAACGCAAGCATACCCATCAACACAATCTAAGAACAGCCCCATGCAGCCAATGTCAAAACGCAAGCATACCAAACTTTCTTACGCCCTTCACTCGAATATGCTAACACCATTTGGGATACCCAAGATCTCATAGACCAAGTCGAGTTTGTCCAGCGTAAAGCCGCTCGATGGGTCTCCAACGACTGGAAGAGAACGAGTAGCGTCAGCACCTTGATCAACAACCTGAAATGGCAAACTCTCCAACTACGTATAGGACTATAAAGAACTCGTCATGGTGTACACAATCACACACTGTCTTGTCGCCATTCCTCACGCACCTCCTTCCAGCGACCAAACGTTTCCACCCGAAGCCACAACCAACAACATAATAACAGACTACAACACCATAGGTGAGCTGGGTTGTTCTAAAAATGCGTATGACTATAGGCCTATAGGATTCGTATGGGTTTAAATTATTCGTTCTGTGTGCGTGCCAAATCAACGTCTATTGACGAGTATAGGCTATGGCTATGTTATACTAACCCTTACACTAACTAATGTCACTAACAATATTAGCCAGCTCTGGTCCTGAAGTGTCTGGGTCATAGAGGATGGTGAAGGTACTCCTGCTCACGGTCGAACTACTCACGTCTTTTCGATACGTTAATCCCGCTACAACTTGTAGGTTTACCAACGTTGTGCCTACACCCCTGTACACAGTACAATCGAGCCATATATCAACACTGTCGTTCATTTACCTACCATCCCAAAAGTAATCTACACTCCCAAAAATTCGACGATCAAGTACGGTAAAACTATGTCTGTAAAATAATGTACGTCGATAGTCTAATTATTATACCTAGGTAGGTTTATTTTCAAGTAGAATTTCAACAAAACGTAGCATGTTCAAAGATGTGTAGCCTACGGCATGGTGCATTAAAATTATCTTGTTTTTTTTTAGTTTTGTATTAGGTATGGTTATTTGGTGTCTACGTAGCCTATAATATGAGTCAAGTTACAAAGATTTGTATAGGCCTAATTGGAATTGGCAACAATTGGTCTGAAAAAATGTAGGCCTATACATTGTCCGTACCATTTTTGCTGACTCGCGGCTGGAAATATAGACCTACTGTACTACATGTACATTAACTTACAATTGTACAAAATAGCCTGTGTAACATTACCCATATTTAGGGTCGAAGCAATGCCGGACGGAGAGCGCCCACTGTGTCGCTATGAGGACCCCGGTACAGAATATCTGAGTTTCGGCTCTCCTGACGTTCGCTAACTGACCCGCTATAGCCAATACCCACGGGGAGTCAGTGGCCATAACGTATGACCCTCCAAAGATAGCTTCAGGTGTAACCTGTGGATAACATGGCTTTATTTATCCTACCCCCAATATCCATTTGGAGGTTGGGGGTGGTTTAAGAGGGGAATTGACGATCCATCAGTCAATCAGCCACCCATACACACTCGATGATATTCAAATGTATGCCGGACTATCCTTTAATGTATGTCTCGTTGAAATCGTAACCTCCTTTAAGCATAGTGAAGATATCCCAGGTAGTCTATTCCAACCACTGGCAGCGCCTTCTCCTCTGTAACGGTCGACATTCGACATCGCCATGAA
>WNLI01202846.1:0-12927 GCA_025802215.1 Wirenia argentea | reverse complement strand
TAATGTTAACAGTTAATAATGTAACACAGTGTTATTATATCAACACATTACACGTTAATCATTAACACTTACATGTATAGTCAGATCGGCCCGCCAAAACGCGTTATTGCATTAACACTTTACACGTATGGAATTCTTACAGTATACATATAAGCTACATTTGCACTTCACTGTCACTGTGTACATATGGAATTCACCACATGAACGTGATAGATCACGTTCATGATACTGTATAGGCATAGCTCACTCAAATTTGTATGCCATGCATGCGCGACTCCTAAATAAGCATCCTAACCCAAGGCTATATATATCACAATAATTCCCAATGTAGATATATAGCCTAGTCACATCGCAATGTCTAACGTTTGTACTGTATGTGCCTCAATATGTGCGCGTTGGATTTGTAATCCTCAGGTCGTGGGTTCGAACCCCACCGGTGCAGATTGTTGTTGAGAGATTGTTGCACACGCAGTACAAATTAATCGACATTCGCACGAGACAGAGGTGCGTGCGACTGGTAGGTGATGCCTTAAATGCGTACCTATTTAAGTATAGCACTAAAACTACATTTATGTACTCGTACGCTGAATAGGCAAATTTCGCCATGACGTGGTATACCGTGAATGAGTGGGTTAATTTCATCTCCGTACTTTGTGTGGTTGTCAATGGCGAATTGGATAAGATAAAGAACCGGACGTGATCGACAGATTCCCCACGCAGTGTCATTCCTGACATCTCCCATTGGAGATAAGACAAAGAACCCGGATGTGCCGAGCCGGCGGAATCTACACAGATCTCCCAACGCGATGCCATTCCTATAATGACTAGGCAAAAGTAGCCTAATTTAATTTTTGTTCGCTCGTTGGGATCTACATACATGCACTATGCTCGGTGCAGTGGTATATATTTAGGGATATATATTCCTGCTGTGCCAGAAGGTCGCCTACTGTGTCAGAACGTCACCTACTATGTCAGAAGGTCGCCTATATATACTGTGCCAGAATGTCGCCTACTGTGTCAGAACGTCGCCTACTGTACCAGAATATCGCCTACTGTGCCAGAAGGTCGTCTACTGTACCAGAAGGTTGTCTATAGTGGCACAAGGTCGCCTACTGTATCACAAGGTCGCATACTGGGTCAGAACGTCGCCTACTGTGCCAGAAGGTCGCCTACTGTGCCAGAACGTCGCCTACTGTGTCAGAACGTCGCCTACTGTGCCAGAAGGGGCCTACTGTACCAGAACGTCGCCTAATGTCAGAACGTCGCCTGCTGCGTCAGAACGTCGCCTATTGTGCCAGAAGATCGCCTACTGTCCGAGAAGGTCGACTACTGTGCCAGAAGGTCGACTACTGTGCCAGAAGGTCGCCTACTGCACCAGAACGTCGCATACTGTGTCAGAACGTCGCCTACTGTACCAGAACGTCGCATACTGTGTCAGAACGTCGCCTACTGTGTCAGAACGTCGCCTATACTGTGTCTGAACGTCGCCTATATATTGTGCCAGAATGTCGCCTACTGTGCCAGAACGTCGCCTACTGTGTCAGAACGTCGCCTACTGTGCCAGAAGGTCGATGTACCAGAAGGTCGCCTACTGTGCCAGGTCGCCTACTGTGCCAGGTCGCCTACTGTGCCAGAATATCGCCTACTGTGTCACAAGGTGGCCTACTATGTCAGAAGGTCGCCTACTGTACCATAAGGTCGCATTCTGTGCCAGGACGTCGCCTACTGTGTCAGAACGTCGCCTAATGTGCCAGAAGGTCGCATATACTGCGCTAGAAAATAAATAAATAAATAAATGTGTGCATTCAGGCTATACACCGCACTTTCAGGAATGCAAATGACGGATGGAAACCTGGGAATAAAATCCCTGTTTTTTGCAGGGCTCGAACCAACGACCTCTTCTTCGAAAAGCGGCACTGACTACTAAACCACGAGGCCTACAGCCTAGATTGCCCTAGAATGTCGCCTACTGTGCTAGAAGGTCGTATGTGACAATTAGGTCTAAAAGCAGAATACCTTCTGACACTCAGCTACAGTAATAAACGTAACTATAGTATACACCATCGCTGCCACTGCCCCTTGGAGTTCATGCAATTGTGTATACAGCACACTCGATTTCATTCATCACTAGACTTACCGGTACCGGTACGGCGGTAGGCCTACTGTACTGTAGCCTAGTGTTACCTGATTTGGCCGTGAGAACACAAAAGACGATGACGATGTTCGCAGAAGTGCTCAACCAACTGGGTGGCAGCATCCCTGAAATCATAATGGTTTCACATCCGTCACGACTCCGTGCACACTCCACAGTCTCCACACCCGGTAATCACAGTGATACTATAGCCTCGTAATCTGAATTATCGGGATATATAATGAGGTCACGACGAAACATATCCGGAATATAACCTATCATGCAATACACCATATCAGCAGACACTTAACGATACCGTTAGGTCTATAGCCGATAGGCCTAACAATAATGATTACATAGACAGACATGGATAATGTAGGACCTATAATATTATTTCGTCTCTCCGTCATAATCGTACTTGGATGTAGGCTAATTATGCACGGTATATTAATGTATACTGTAGGCTATATAATATTACAATACATGTTTGTACATGAATATTATCAATTATTATACACCAGTTCTGGTTATCTATACTTTTCGAAATGTATCAACTGCGGTTGGCGAAATCAATTAATAAACTGTAAGCCTGAAATGATTCTGAAGTATACATGTGTACGTGTATAGCCTATACTGGATTGGACATATACTATAACTTAATTGGAATCGTATTTGGTTAATTAGGTCCCCAGGGAATTACTGACAAGATGCGAATTATGTTTATCGCAATTAAAAAGTAGTATAGTAGCCTACATGGGACTTAGTCTACATTTCGTGGACCTAGAGGAGGCCGGTGATAATATCACAGTTGGGAGGAAGTCTCTTGAAAGGCATTGGGGGTTAGTGATGCGCTGATGGCAATGGCAGCGAGTGAGTGGTTCGATGTAGATGTTGGAGTTAGGCATGGTTGCATGTATGTCAATGTCTAGCCTATAGTCTCCGCTGATTTTGATTTTGTGATTATGAGCGTTGGACTTCAGATATCCTACTCTCTGGTGTCGCATCTGCATGGAATGTAGGCTACCGCTGCACTGAGGCGCTGGCCAATCTCTCATCTCGACGTCGTTCGATGAAAATAAAGTAGGTCTATTACATTTCTCTTAATTATATATACGGTACATTGTATTTCGTGTACCGGTATACCGTATACAGCATTATAATATATGGGCTGTATAGGCAGGCAGACCTATAGGCCTATACACTTCATGGTTTGTTATTCCGATGACATGTTGCTCGAAGTTCGGCTTTATATCAGCTGATTGTGCGACAGACATTGGATATTGCTGTCTGATTGCATTAGACAAATGTCAATCATTCAGTGTACGTGCATGGCTCTCTTGCATAATTTTGAATCAACCTCCTGCCTCCTGCTGTTACTCGCTCCATCTCGAACGCAGTAGGCTATATACTCTCACCACCCGGCTCGTCTAGACCATGGCTGTTTAAGATTCCATCACTCTATATCAATCTGGTTGATAGCGCCTATATCGGGGTACACTAAATTAACATTCGAGTCCAGCAATCAAAAGCTACCCATCCATATAGAAGTATAGCCTCACTGTATGCTAGATACGTAACATCATCATACAGTATAACCAGCATAACATCCTACTGATTTCCCGTTTTTATATGGCAATTTATATTTTGTGCACGATAGAACCCATATAAAATTGTGATTTAGGTGTTACGAGGGTAACAGGACGTATCTAATGGAGAATTATGTAGGATAGACGCGCGACCGCTGGGTATGCATTAGCTCTACTCATCGTGACAATAAAATGTGCGAAGGGAAATTGACTGTGGGTTTAATTATTGTCGATAAACGTATATTGCCCTGTCCTAATGATGCGCTAGCACATTGACCAACGGTCGTCGAGGCGCATCTATGGAGTAACGACATTTATATAGTCTATCGCATTTTAGCTTAACCGACTCTCCGAGCAGATGGAGCTCACGCTCCTTGGCGAGCGAGTGCGGTTTAACTGCACTGCGGGCGGACCGCGACGCAGACCGCGGGCCGAGGCGGGGCGCGCGCGTATACACGTCGCCGGATCGTAAAAATTCGAACGGATTCGGCCATATCTCGTTAACGGTAGGAGATGTGGCGATTCCGAACACACTCCGATATTTCTCGTCTCGAGGTACCCCTATAGGATAACCAAATCAAAAAATATCAGAGAATATCGAAAAATATCAGAAAAGTGGCATCCAATATGGTAGCCATTGGGTTTCGCAGAGGTCCACCGGAATGCACCACATACAGACCGAATCTTTACCATGCATGTCGGCTTTTAGTCTGTCTAAAACACCACGAGCTACCCTATCTCGCCCTTTCCGCCACAGTGTTGAGACCGGAATGCCACACTTGACTCCGACATCTAGGGCCTATAACTGCACGTTATGAACAAGTCTTCGGACCACACTCTTCCAGCATCAGAAACGACAACGCTAAACACCTACTCCGTCTCGATCTCTGCTCACCCAGCAAGCTCAGAATAACCGGCTCTTGATTCAGTCGTCGCAACCTGTACCTCGAATGATGGCCAAACCAAGAAAGAACTTGTCTGTGTGGTGATGGCCTAATCTCTGCTCAATAGAATCTCCCTCGTATCTAACCATGCAGTCTTCTGAAGCGCAGATTTGTGAAATAACACTGAACATCTGCCTTCTGCTGACTCCATCTCAGACACAGTGGGGTACTCTCACCACTCAGCTCGTCTAATTGATAATTACTACTCTGTATGTAACCAGACTCTTAGAGACATCCCAGATTTTGAGCTCGATCCACTGTCTGGCTAGGCTTATATGACACATATAATAAACGAGGAATGTTTTTCCCAGGCTGATCCCGGACTGAACCTCTGGGAGAGGCGCCACGTGGTCGTCTTCGAGCCCGGTACATGACTCTATAGAGGATCATAAACAGAGCTGCGGAATCCATTTATGGGGGAGGCAGTGATAAGAGCCCCCAAACATGATGGGGTTGTGGTGAGAAATAAATTGAGAATGCGTACCGCATAATTTCGTGACCACCAACCTATTTTGTGGTAACAGTTTACTAATAAGTCATGTCAAATAATATCAATGACAAATTATTAAGCTATGCTTACCTGATGTGTCATTTCACGATGAGATAAACACTCTAGAATACCATCAAATTCGTTCGCTTATAATACTGGCCAAAAGTATATAGTAGGATACGTATACAAGTGTCTATAATTCGGTGAAGAGGCGTGATAACTTTTTACAATACGTTCAAAATTTGACAAATAAGTAATATTACGCAGAGTTGATTTGAACACTTAGTTTAGTCTAGCCTACACCAGCAATAAATTAGACCACGCTACACCGCTAATGTCCGTTATAGGTATTCAGTCTGCGTCCTGGAAACACCTCTGCTTTCCGCAACTAATCCAATCGACCTAATGCCCGCTATAACAGGGACATGAATGGCCATGAATTACACACGTCCATTACAGACGTCTATTCGCCAATACCGGACGACCTATTGTAGACATTTCCATAATACCGGAAATCAAACTGGCCGATCGTTACATTACTCCCCGAGATGGACGGGTCGTAGACAGTAGGCTAATCTATAGGGGTGTCACGGATATATGCCAAAACCAATATTACAGAGTACAGCCCTATACTGAATCCGATTGTGGCGGAAAACGGACTTGACAACACTGGAGAATTTGGCATAAAATTATAGAGCTGCAATAGACCCTCTCATGCGCGCGCGCCAATTGCGCAAAATACACCGAAACATGCGTTTAAGGGAATTAAAATTGTAAAAAAAGATACGGTGCTCAGACTTATATATAGGCCTAGTGAAAAAGTTATATCTATAAATGAGGTTTGTTTAGTTTATGGCTTCATTATGGCTTCATTAAGAGTCACTAAGCCAATTCATGCGCTTTAAATTAATTTTACAATCGTCATATCAATATATTGCGATACATATAAAATGGTAGGTATAGCCTACTGGCCACTATACACTTCAACGAAGTCCACGTCAGGATACAAATACAAACATAGACCAGACATACTGCGTATTGTAATATTTTTGTATTTGTATTGCAATGTATTATATCGGCCATTGTACAAAAATGATATTGCAATTTATCTCAATATACAATATACATGCACTATGTACACTCTCTGGCCCTTGCTATCGCAGACTATAACAGACAGTCGAGAACCTCAAATGACAGGTCGGAGACGTGGACGCGACAATATGAGTTTTATATGCGTAGGCTATTATGGCACTGTCGAAACTGTCCAGTTGTCAGAATAAATTGTAATTAAACATAGTGGTGGCTTGTTTATTGCTTTTATATTGTTTCAACATTAGGCTAGGCTACTCTATATGGGTTGTCATCGGTTGTGTGCTGTCAGTGCTGGTGTTCAACATTTTTTGTCGATTTTGTGATTCGACGAGTGATCGTTGGTGTTGTATTTAGGCGACAAAAAAACCTCGAAAACTTGATTCACAACTAGGCTACGAGTCAGTATTTTACTTTGCATAAGTACGTACTTGATTGACTTACAGTACCATTTGTCACAGATATTGCACGCTTCATGCCCTGGTAGTCATGATCCCCCCCTCTTTTTTCGCCTTAACGAAAAAGTTGTCCATTTTTATTGCAAACCAAAAGTCCACTGCTGCTCCTGGTCCAGTGGCATATCGAGCTATATGTGTTTCCTTTTAGCAGTTATGTCCTTTTGGGGTTTCCGCTGTTTGGTCACACTGCTTTCTGATTGGCTGGATGTGTAGGTTGTAGAGTTCGAACTGGTGGGACAAATGATAAAAAAGGTGAAGTGGTCTTTAAAAAAATTGTGAAACAAATTCTAAATAATTATGATATACGCCCTTTTAGAATCAGATAAACGTTCATTATTTTCAAGGTCAACATGCCCCGAGTACGATAAATCTATCTACCCGTAAAGTCACTTCCAGTTTCAGTTTTAATTTACTTCCTGCTTCCGGGTTCATTATTTTTCATAAAAATATCTAAACACAGACAAAATTTTCGAATAAGAGGAGGTGATTGTTGACTCAGCTTGACTGAGGCCTAGATTTGTGGTGTTTTGCAGTGCAACGTAGGACCGCAGGTGTGGATTTTGGGACGGTAGTGTCTATACAGGGCATAACACTAACAGGTAAGTATGCACTTTTAATTTTCGGAATTTTTTTCAGTTTCTGTGACTTTTTTCCTATTTTTTCTATTTTCAAGTTTTCCACCCAGCTTTTTATGACATTTTGGACTGATTTTTTCGTCCCGATTTTTTTCAAACGGAGTGTCTACATAGTACATGCAATGATGCTTAAAATGTGACAATAACTGAATAAGACTAAGACCAATTTATAATGATATGCAAATAAATATGTGCGTACAGTGGCGTACTCAACTTGTGGAAGCAACAATAGACAGCTTCTTCTTCTTCCGGTTTATGTGCCGACTCGTGAAAGGTGCTCCTTCCGAGTATAGTCGCACAGGTTGTGGAGGTGTCCTTTGTTATCAATGTTTGTAAACATTACCCTGGATTCATCTATATTTTACCAGTGACGGTTAACACTAAAGTATGCTTAGACAAAACACTATATCTGCAAAAAGGCATTTGTAAACATTAACTATGATTAAGAACACAGTTGGGTTACATGGTCATGATGGTGATTTTGATTTTTACTCGGACTCTGAGTCTCTGAGACTTCCGACCCGTAGTGAGTCCTAATTCCGAATGTCGTATTCAACCAATGACATCAACTTTTATTTACTTCATCGTTAGTAAAATTTCGGAGGGAAAGTATTTGACACATAAGTTTTCACAATTTAGAAGTGAAATAATCCTTTTTTTAAATTCGCATATTGAGTCATTGACCCATCATGAATTGCGCCGGTAGTAATATTATTATGCAAATGCTCTGAACTGTACGATCTGGTGCTGAATCCAACAACAATGAAAGTCCGCCGTGCGTTGCCTGCCATCTTCCAGCTAGTGAAAACCCCTCGACATCATGCCATAAATTATGACCAGTGTGGTATTTGGACTCTGCATGGGTATCGGGTGATGAGAAACGGTACACAGACAATTGACTCTATCTGCCGAGAATGCACAACACACATAGACTCTGTGATAGAGAGCGACGTCACGAGGAGGATGAGATGGAGGTAGAGTCTGGTTGACCCACCGCTTGACGACTCGAGCTTGACAGTGACATTGTGGTCGACTTCTATACTGACGCTCCACCAATCAACTCCGATACAACGCTAGATGAAGCTGAACCTGAGGTACCCGACATACTCCAATGATCGTCCAACATCGACACTAGTTTCTCCCAGTGGTCGACATTCAAAAAGGTGAGTAGCCTATACTATACGGGTCAAAAAAAGAAACGTGCCACTTTCAATATTATACTTTGTTACATTGTATAGGTGGCGCGTTTCTTTTTTTGACCAGTGTAGTATGTTATATAGGCCTATTATATTTATATAATTTTTATATTTGCACATATTTTTAATATAATAGCATGATCTACATTATAGATCGTTATGTAGCTTATGCTATAGATTATTAGGCCGTATAGAGTTTACTTACATGACCTACACTATCATTTAAATCTACAACAAACAGCTTCTACTGTAATATGCCAACAAAACATTAAATCTTACATGTGACGGCAACTTAAGTGTTTGTGAATCAACTCATGTTTTCCTTCACTACTTTAGTTGTCAAATTACATAACGATTGTGTTTATTTATTTCAATTGTTCATGTAAAACATACCAGACGTCTTCCTCATGAAGGGTATAGACATGCGCGGTGAACGACACGTCGTTTTTGCCACAAAGAAGCAGCTGTAGGCCTAAAGATGGTGAAAATATGGTACCTGGATGGTACCTTCAAGGTAGTGAAAGTTTCACACAACTGCACAGCATACAGTAACAGTACAGACATTAGCACGTTCGGGTCCCCATCTCAATCAGATACCATTGACCATTCTCATGTCACGCAATGTCAGAAAAATTTACCCATATCTGGAGGTTGACCTCTCGCATTAGCTCATGTTTTTCTGTAGTGTGAATGCTGTAATAGCGTGCCGAGCCATGCCAAAAGTGACCCAGTTTCCTCTGTTCGGGTGAGAAACACGGTGCTGCGTGGAGTTTGCTGTTGCTGCATTTTGACGCAAGTAGCCATAACCTCTCCGACTTCGCAATTTCTGTTTTTATGCAAATGTCAAACCATATATGTACCCGCAGTCCCGCATAGTTGGTGGAATCACAGATTTTGACCATAACCTTTGTCCGATGTGGTTCACCTACCTTGGAGCCTCTGGCGTCATTGATCAGTAAAAGCGTTGTCAGTGGTTAGGGTTTTTTCAGTCTTAGTGACTTTTTCCTCCCAGCAAGGCAATGTTCTCCACTGATTTCTCCTAGACTTGGGATTTTTATAATCCTTCGAGTCCCCGGCTTTAATGCTCGCGTCATTTGAGGCATGGTGATTCGCAAACCGTGACCACTTGTTTGGTCCGACGCGACTCACCCGGTGCGTAAATTAGCTCTGCTAGGTACACGCATTGAGATTGACAACAAATTAATTGAAAAAAGAAAAAGAAACCGCATAGAATAATAATTATTGCTCTCATGTGCCAATTGGCACCGAGTCACAGTTTTACAGTGTAAGCACGGCTTTACATAAAGCATGTCTTTCTGTGCTAAAACAGCTATTGCTACTGTGACATTTTACTTTAGTTTACTTAGGATACATTAAAATATTATTTCCCCCAGTATATTGTACAGAGTATGGTATTTATATTTTGTGCACAATAGATAATTTACATTTTAATCCATTGTGTATTTGTATAACTAGTATAGTCATATTATTATCTCGGCATGCCGAAGTAAATACATTAGATTTTGAATTTGAACGACCTGCTGTGCCTTTATAGGCATGTGGGTATTGTTCATTGGTTCGCGATATACCGGCATAACAGCGCACCATGAGGTCTCGATCTATACATTTAGACATCTATTGACTACAGTTATTAACTAGGTATATTCTGTAGAACTGTCTAGATATATGTCATAATGGGAATCGATCGAATTGGGCCCTATTTAATTCATATCCAAGAAAATATAGGCTTCCAGATCTACCGCACCATCTACCTGCGATGGTGTTTTAACATTTACCAGCTAACAGTCTACCAATAGAAATTGACTTGATTAATTTAAGCACAGATTTTGGGTTATCAACTTCAAACATGTTCGTTACATCACCTGCATGAAGCTACGCACTTCCCGAATGTCAGTTGAAATAACAGAATCATTAATGTACCATCCTGGTTTTCAATAACCCGTCAATCACTTCACATAGTCATTTGTGTACCGTATGTTGTGATTCATGTTCTTTAGTACACGACTCACTGGTATCAAATACCAATGTCGAATGCCAATTTATCCATATTGGATTGAATAAAATTGATATCATACTAGCTCTACGATTGTGAGTGTATGGTTAACAAATCAGTTGAGATTAGTAATTTACTCTTAGTGACATACTAACATAATACGAATATTGTTGTTTGTTAACAATTCCCGTATTAGGTCTAACTGTTACATTGCTTATTGATCCGTAACAATTCACGTAAGGATACGGTTATTATTATATTTACGTAGCAATTTTCGATCATGAACTGCTATAATGTTGATAACATTGACATGGTAGTTTTAGAGTATATCATTTGTAGCTCCAGATTTCAAATGCATCCATTTTGTTTTCTGGTCAGTCCTGTTTTTTTTGTCAGTCCCACATAATATCAATTTCGTAATTTGTAGCCTATTTTCTATGCTTGATGTTCGAAACCCCCCGGCCCTGGTGCCATTTATGGGACAAGTTGTTTGAGTCATATATATTTAACAAATTAATTAAAAAGATATAACTATACCTGCTTGTCGCAATGAGCGGTATAAATCTGATATTTAGTAAGCCTTATTATAAAAAAATATTATAATGGTTTATTTATATATGTGCGACTGTGCTTACTACCATGAGACCGTCTTACAGTAATCTAAAAGCCTCTGCAGAATGTAAAATTATTTTAATAGTAATTAATATGTAGCGCACATAAATCGGCACCGGTATACTAGTAACAATTACTCTCGCGCATGACGTACCGTATGCATGTTAATGTGCAGTGTGCACGATATTGTACCATTTCAATGAGTGTTGCTAAAATAGCCGTCAATCATGAATTTTAAATGAGATAACGTTTTTATGTTAATGACATATGCAACTAATTTTAGTGTTTCTATTGTTAGCGCTAAATCAAGGATATTGTATTATTGCTATTTCATTAAAATTGTAGGCCATAATGAATAATTAAGTACCTTGCATTTGATCAATACTATGCGTAGTATAGAGTACTACTCATTGTCATCTAGCTTATACTGGGATCGAGTAATGGGCTGTAAACGCTAGACAGGATAAGGACATAACTCACATATGGTATTCAACTATTGGTAGTATTCATAGATTACGTCATTTGTGTATTTTATATTTTGTTATGTGAATACATTACCTTTAACTGATGTGTATCTACTGATGTGTATTCAATTATTCGTTGTATTCATAGATTACGTCATTTGTGTATTTGATATTTTTTATGTGAATACATTACCTTTATCTGATGTGTATCTACACTTATGAATATCATTGTTATTGCATGTAGTTTTGAAAATGTCATAATTGTTAGTCTGTTATGTTGTATGCTATTATATAATTGTTCTGCCATAACTGTAGGCCCTATGTGTTGTATGCTAAAACTAGGTAAATCATGATATCATATAATTGTTGTCCTGTAATAACTTTATGTTATGTTGTATGTTAAAAACTGGTAAATTTATGTTAGGTGCATAGAGGAGAGGCATTAGTAGTTGTACCATAGTTTACCGTTGGACATGGCCTGATGTCCCACGGAAATTTATCGCTGTTTAACGAGGGCGCTTCACCCGAGTTAAACACGATAAATTTCCAGGGGACATCAGGCCATGTCCAACGGTAACATTAACTTATGCAAATATCTTCTTCTCCGAAACCAGTTGACAGACAGATGTGAAATTTGACATGAGGCATCTTTGGGACTATCAAGTTTGTTCAAATCGGCTCAAGGGGGTGTGTCGAAGGGGGCGGTCCAAAAAATAATTTTAAAATGTCTTTAATATGAAATCATAGAAAAATCTCGAAACCACTTGGCTTGTAGAGCTAAAATTTGACATGAGGCATCTTTGGGACTACGGTGCTCAAGTTTGTTCAAATCCTCAAAATCGGTTCAAGGGGGTGTGTCCAAGGGGGGGGGGTCCAAAAAAATGACATAATATTAACATTTACTCATGCAAAAATATTCTTCATATTTCACATCATAACTCATTAGACTCATCAAAGTATCTCCGAATATATGCCGGTGGTGCACTGAAAAATTGCAGGTGAGCGTCTTGAGGCCCCTTGGGCCTCTTATTTTTAATTTTTAAAAATATAATATTGAACTGGAATAGTATAACTGCATACACTTAATGCATACGTGGTCATAAACGTTCTCTATTCCGTAGGGGGTTACTGGTTAGACAATGGGTCAACCAGACGGAAGTATAGAGGATAGCTCAGTTGGTAGAGCGTTGCATTTGTAATCCAAAGGTTGCGGGTTCGACCCCCGGCCAGCGCATTATCAATTGTGTTTTTTCTCGGTGTTCCCTGGGTGAGAGCACATTTCCCTAGCCTCAGTTTACCAAGCCTGTA
>WNLI01202735.1:0-12927 GCA_025802215.1 Wirenia argentea | reverse complement strand
CACTCCACCCCACAGCACCCCCCACTCCACCCCCACACCAACCCCCACACCTCCCCCTACTCCACCACCATACTCCATCCCACACCAACCATACACCATCCCTACACCATCCCCACCCACCACACCCTACAGCACCACCAACAACATCACCCCTACAGCAACCCTACATCATCCCTACACCACACCCACATCACAACCCTACCCCATTCCCCACACCAACCCCTACTCACGTCACTGCCAAGATCAAGATCTGTCTATTATAGCCTACCAGTGTCTGTACAATGTAGCCCCATTTTGTGTAAGCTGAGCTACGACAGTCTTGCTACATGAGGAGGGGGTAATTTTATTTGTCTGATATCTGCGTGACTTTTTTATGGGATTACCTCGGTGTTACAGTACGAGGAATGCATGACAAATACAGGTAGCCATAATTGACCCTACTTGTCCTAACCCATTATGGCTTCCAATTATTTGGCCAGACAGTATATTTTTTATGTGTCGCCTCTCTCTTGAGAACAGACTAGTCATGCACTATACATAGGTAATCTCTAATGCTCACTCACCAGATCACAGTACGAATATACACTATACAGTACTGCAGGGCAGTGCAGGCATATGACTATTGTACGTATAGTTTTTTTTATCGCGTTACGTTGCTGATTTCTACATTTACAGTTGTAATAAAACTTGACTAATATGTATCTACACTCTTTCACATGACGGAATCCAGAAAATGCAAGAGGACCGGCCCCAATTCGATTCCAAGATCAGGACCTATAATTTTATACTTTCAATACTTGTGTAACACAAATATTTCGATTGACGCTAGAATTTCACTGTCTAATGTAGGCTATAATTATGATACTATATATAGGGCCTAACTGATTATTTCACCATTTCAGATATCCAATATGAAGACATGGGATACAGTAGGCCTACGACTGTGTGTCGCCTTCTTCCGTCAAAATCCTCATTACAATATAGGCCTACTAAGACAAATAATGATTTCATCGTTTCAGATCAAACATGAAGACAATCCTGTTATACGTGGTGATCTCTTCCCAATTTTGTCTATTAACTCATTCATTTCTTCCAAGCTATCTCTTCGTGCACTCCATCGTCATGAGTGGGTGGGTCCCGGATTAAATTCCTGACCAAAATTTCCTAAATAAAATCTTCATTGCAATACGTCAACTTTTACCGACCAATAATGTCTGCACAATTTCAGAACCAATACATGAAGACAATCCTGTTAGGCCTACGTGGTCATTTCTTCCCAACCGTTGTTTCTTCACTCCTTCACAATGTGCAGGTTTGACTCTAGATTTGACTCTTTGAGTCTAGTAGGCTATGCGGGAACAGATTCGATACCAGGTCAGAATCTCAAAATGGGAATACTTGATCTTCATTTTCACGGAGAAAATAACTATTTCACCATTTCAGATCAAACATGAAGACAATCCTGTTATACGTGGTGATTTCTTCCCAACTATTATCTCTCCATTCCTTCACAATGTGCGGAGTGGGAGTGCCCAAGGCGTTGGTGGCGCTCTGTTCCATGAAGAAACGATCAGGAGGTCGAATATTGGGTACGTTCATACCGGTTTAGTTTTAGTTCTGCCGACTAGGGTAGCCTATGTACAGTTCTAGTTCTACAGTAAACTGCATGACAATGTTTATTCTTTCCTCTAGCCCTTCAAAGATCTTCAACGAAGAAAATCGATCGCTTTCTAACAGGCGTTAGAAGTATATATCGCACTCAGTGGGAAATATATATAGGCTATACGTCGACCATTTCTGCGATAATACCACCATCACCACCACTACCACCATCACCATCACCATCACCACCACCACCACCACCACCACTACCACCACCACCACCACCATCATCATCACCACCACCACCACCGTCACTGCGCCGGTCCCACATGTGACAGTATATACACTGTAAAACCTTTCTATAGTATTACTGTAAATTTACGGTAGAGTACTGGCAACAAAAACATCGGGACTCTTACGGTTTTTTTCTCGCTATTTAGGCCTGCAGTATAAATTTACGGTAATGATTGTTCGGTAATAGCAATTTAACGGTAAAGACTTAGTACTAGCAACGCAAATGTCAGTACTCGGTACCGTTATTAGGAATATCGTTTATTTGCGGTAGTGAATATTAGGCTACGGTAATCATCGTAAATTACGGTAGAGTACTGACACTACTAACTGGCAAGAAAACGCCAGTACAGTTACTGTATTGTACTGTTTTATTATCGTTTATCTACGTGTGGATGGGGTGCATGTGTGCATAGAGATCAGATTATAGTACATCGGTGGGTGTGTGGTGGTCGTGTGCTGCATGACTGTGGCGTCATGACTAAATGTATATCGCATTGCAGATGTAAGGCGTAATGTGTGCGTGGCGTAGTGTTTCAGCTATAGCCTAATCTATAAGCTATAATCTTCTATGCCTTAAATTAAATAATTATTGTCCACATGGTTGTATTTCAGACCACATGTACAACACACACCACTCATACCGTAAGCGCACTATCTCATTCCGTGATCATTATCGCGTCAGAAAACGGAGCTTGGCTCCCCTACACGTGCTCGCTGACGTCTGCTGCAGGGTTGGATGCTCATTGGCCGAAATACTCGCCGGTTGCTCATGACGACGGTTGCTACGTGACGTCATTGTGAGATATGGAAATATGGCGTCACTGGTGGTGAATTTGATATTTTAAATTTGTGCTTTTATGGATCTATACTGCGATAGCGATATGAGGCAAATGAAATGACTGCAAATAAAATTAATTTTTCGCCGTTGCACAAATGGATGTAGCCATGTAGGCCTACGTACAGGCCTAGAATTTTAGACTTTTGAACAATGACCGACATCGGTAAATAGTCCTGACAGACGAAAGAAGAATAGGCTACTTGTATAGCAACAGAAAGAAACGATTTAGATGAATCAACGTCAAAATTGAAAATAACGTGACGTTTTATGTATGTAGGCTATACATATATACACACTTTCGATGTGTAAACTTTTCTGAATTTATTACAGTACTGTATAATCGTTTTGTTTTTGGTACATCATGTCCTGAAACTCGCATTATTACATTGTGGGAAATGTAGCGACGTTCCTCGAGGAGATAAGATACCGAAAACATTGTTCATTGTCGTAAAAATGGGTCTCCAATGATGTCAAAGCTGTAGAGTAGGGAGAATACCGGTACAGTGGAACTGACTGCATGATGTGTATAGACGTATAATCTATATGTAATAAGCTTAACCTCGTAATGATCGCCTTACACAACATTTTTAGGCCGGAAATGTAGGCATAAACGTTGACAACTTGACAGAGAACGCTGTTGACATTTGTTCATAGAGAGCCAGTCAGTATATACGCTGTCAGTAAGAAACTATGAAACCTCAAAATTGCTATAGTATCCTACTCAGAACAGGGTACGGGGTGGGGTGACTTGTAGACAAGTCAGTCATGCTCTAGTGCAATGCAAATTTATATCTAGGTTTTTCGACAACGAAACTCGAGACACACCGCCACCTATGTTTGCAATACGGATAGGGTCTGGTGCAAACCGATTCCAATCGCTTGTGCAGATATATCTCCGTGATTACCAATTACATTTTCCAACATGGACTTATTACCATTTTCGTGCTTTGGCGTATCAATCGTATTTACAAGAGATGTAGATCTACTGTTCAGTTTTCATTAAATACACATCTCGTACCTCGGAATCTTGTAGTAAATTTTCCAGTCATTCTGAATTGCCAAACAGCATCCCGTTCTGATTGATCCCAACAGATCATTATGCATTATGCATCGTGTTAAAAAGAAAGGTGACCGTGGAAGTAGGTTTTTTTTAAAGACGAAACATAATAAACAACAATAGGTAATTCACGCAGGGCGGACGTATATTTTTTCCACTTGTGTGTGGTGATATGACCAATTAATTAATAAAAACAAACACACACACGCGAAACCAAGAGAGGATTGATTGATTGATGATTGATTGATTGATTGATTGATTCCTCTATTTTTTTCCTTCTCTTTCTTTCTTGTCTTGTCTGTCAAATTCAACACGTAACGTACGAGTCGACTTTATGTCGCCCTGGTATGTCTAAAGTTATTTTTGTAAAAGCATTGTTATGGAGCACGGTCAATGGGAGATATACACGCTTGGTTATTTACGGGTATGTCGAATTGCGTCCCTTGTGCGCGTGTAAATTGAAGACTAAAGTAGGATTTCGACAGATCGATCTGAGGATATTGACAACTGGGCATGTCTTTCAACCAAACCGAGATGACCAAACCAAAGATTTAAAATATTAAATACTAGCCTAATTATAACGCATAGACTTCGATGCTCTCCGTCATTTGTGGTTATGAGACCCTAGTTGATCATTCTGGATTAAACTCGGACTGCTGATTGCTCAAGAAGGCGTGATCGTGACTGTTCGACAGGTTCTCCGGAGCAACGATGCAAATTTTCTGGGCATAGTGAAGATTGGGTAAATTAACTAAATCGATCATAGGCAGAGATAACATGCACGCGGTTTTGCAGGTCAGAAAAAGTGTGTAGGATATCGCATCGAAATTCTTTCCCCAAACTGCGTACTAGTTAGCCACGCGAGTGTAATGGGGTGGCAGCGGTATATGGTCGAGCGTTCGGCCCTTTAGCAGGTTGAAGGTTAAGCCTACAGTATCACGGAGTGACACATGTACGCCTCTATCATAAAACTCTTATGTGCGCTACACTTCTCCCTACAACACATCGCGTGTCCGTGTCACGAGTATTATATATCCTACACTTGTTTCGTTTTGTCGTGAAAAATATTACGAAACCCAACTGTAACCCGAACACGACATAGGCCTAGACCTATACAGTAACAATTATTGGACTAATTATCAAGTGACATATTATGCACGACGAAATAAGTTGATCAACAAATATGGCGACTTCTACATTATTTCCCTTGAACAACGATATAATTTGGTAATGACGGGACATAACACACACTACCACAATAGTATTGACACTTTCTACTTCCCCTAGCCCGTGTTGGAGCAAAAATGCTTTTGTGGAAATAACATTACACATATCAGGGGTACAGAAATTGGTCCAAAACGAACTTCCGGCAGAGTTAGTTAGTTCGTCACTTCCGGCAGATAACAGTAAAGAAAAAGCTGAAGGTGGGTGCAAAATCCTAGCGCACATTATGCAACAGTTAATTTTTGAAATAACTAATTTTGTGGCCAGGAAGGAAGGAAGGAAGGAAGGAAAGAAGGAAGGAAAGAAGGAAAGAAGGAAAGAAGGAAGGAGAACTTTGATGTCCCCCTCCACACACACATCATGCCCAATCCCCCAAGGTCCTTTTTTGTTTTTGCCATAAATAATACTGCATCATTACTTGTGTTTTCAGTATAATCATAATTTTTAGCAACTTTCTATATATCCACATTTCGAAAGCTTCCTCCTTTTTAGGAACACAGACATCATTCACAAGGCAAAACAAAAGTATGATCGATACATATCTATAAAGGACGAGTGAGGGGTGAGTGACCGTGAGTCAGTGTGTACATGAGTGAGTGAGGGGGTGAAAGTGACGAGAGGGCCATGGTGATATTGTATTTGCATTTTGCGACACCATAGCAAAGGACGATCAATAATCCAGTCTAATACGGGCAAAGCTAAAGGGGTCTAACCACATTCGATCGCACACAATCGGAATGGACTACCTCCCCTACACCGTGTGTGAGCTAAAATGCTATCTCGAAAATAACGTTAGACACACGAGGGCGGGTATATCCGACATGAACGTTGCGCGGTCATTTTCGCGACGTCACTCCTCACACACAACATGGACGGATGATGATGGTATTCTAGTACCATCCAGAGTGATCATAGCTGGCACAGCCTCGGACAGAGGTCGTATGAGTATATTATGGATGAATAGAAAGAAAGAAAGAAAGAAAGTAGACATTCGATGAAAAAGGGGTCATAAAATGAGAGAGGGGTAAGAAAAGAGAAAAGTATCCTAAACAGGCTGAGAAATGCTTCTCTTTCTTTTCTGTGAACGGTCGTCCATAGATCTTCCTTCCCCTTGCACTATTGGGGGTTCAGACTTCAGATGGATGGTGCTCCCTTTTTAGGGAGTTTTGGGCTATCTCATTGTTTTTTTAAGGATAGTAATCTGTGAACTTTGTTTGACCACCGGTGGTCCGAAACGGCTTGCCGATGCGTAAATTAACTGCTAGAAGATGTACACGTATCGCATAGCAAATACACACACCACAGAGGCATCTCGCTCTGGCACACACACGTACAGTTAGTATTCTTCATCATAATAATATGTATATGCATGTCACATGGGCTGTGTCAGTGTCACCCACTGGTAATAACCGGCGAGTAACCGAAAGAATGAGCGTGGATGAGAGTGGTACTAAATAATCCAGATTGCATTCTACTCTGACCCAGCATCTGTAAACGCCTCAAGTGAAATTGTAAAATTATTAAATTTTAAAATATATTTTTACATTTTACTTCAGCTTTTTCTCTCTTCGCTCAGCCGGAAGTGACGACCGATCTTCCCACATCCGCCCGTCGCTGTGATTTCACGGATCTCGTCCACATTTCTGGTACCCGCGTGTGTCTAATGTTATTTTCTCAAAAGCATTTTTGCTCCGACACGGTCTAGGGGAAATGAAAACGGTCAATACTTTTGCGCTGGTGTGTATTATGTCCCGTTATCACAAAGTTGTAAGGGAAATAATTTAGCAATGGATTCACCAATTTCACCGTATTGAGCAATCATTGAGCAATTCCGTTTATAAATTTTGCCAGTCGTTGGTAGGCTAAATAATATCCGTAAGTAATCGATGCTGTTTAGGTATCGAGCGAGCATTTTAAATCCAAGATTGCGTTCAAGATACATACGTCGGTACGTAACAGTAGCTGGTGGACACCAAACTTATTAATTCTCGAGTGTCGAGAAATGAAGCTAATGGCCGGCAATCTCGATTACAGTATCTTTCTCACATTTCGGGGGCGGGGATCACTGTGTGATATTATTTATGTCCGTGTGATTATGTCTTATGGTGTTTTTTAAACAAAATGTGTCAATTATATAGAATGTTGTATTATGGTAACGTCATGATCTTGAACGCCAATAATAATGCCATTATAGACCAATATTATATTGTTGTACAAAATAAACACGACAGCATAGATGAGCCACAAATTCAGAGAAAAATACAATTTTTACATTGACTTCCCGACAGCTTGACTTCCCGACAGCTTGACATTATGTTCAGATAATGGAGAAAAATATTGATAAAATTGCATTATTTTTGTATTACTGGAAAATGAAATCTAATACATTAATTTTATATGTAGGCTATACGTATCCCATGTTCAAATTATGAGCGATTTTATTTTTTATGTTTGCATATTTCGCGTTGATGATTTGATATATGACCATAAAAGTGAATGTCTATGAGACTATCTAGCATCAACGCTTAGTTAGGAAACAAATATGATATATCGGCCATGCCAACGCTTTAAGCTGTGATTCCTCTTGGCGTTATATATATATGGTCGCGTTATTGGGGTCGCGTTATTAGGTCGCGTTATTTGTCAGATTGGGACGATTGTTGGTGATTTCGACGTACGGTACCGCAGTTTGACCAATTTTTGGTCAAATTTTTAAATGCCTGGCAAAGGAGTGCAGATGGCACGGGGGTCCATAATACCCCAGATGTTGCGTGACGTCGAAATCGCCAAGAATCGTCCCAATCTGACAGAAATAACGCGACCCAATAACGCGACCCAATAACGCGACCCTATAACGCGACCTTATAACGCCAAGAGGAAACACAGCTTTAGAAACAACGTCACAACTCGTCAACTCTTCACTGTACGGAGATTGGGCGAACCCTCCTCGTGCTCAGATACGCATCGTCTTTACATCTTTACATACGAACAAGGGATGCAACTCAACTGAACCGTGAATATAAACAGCCACGTCTATTTCCCATTGACCATGCTCGATCAAAAATGCTGTTACGAAAATAACGTTAGACATACCAGGGCACCATAAACTCGAAACGTACGTCCATGGCTGATCGACAGAATCGGCGCTTGCGCGCTTACATGTTGAACAGTTACAGTAGTTAGTTACAGTCAAACGTATCTGAAAGTGAACTAACTGGTGGAGAAACCGTCAAACCGGGGTAGGAGGTACCCGAAGAAAACCACCGGACGCCGTAGAATTTCCCCATCTTCCATGACTCGAGACAGCGCGGCGGGAAGAATCCAGCAGAATTCATACGAAAGCTGCTATCCAGTTCCCAGCTAGCTGCTCAATTCCGCTACTGAATTAGTTCATTTCCCAAGAGAATTACAGAAACACGAAAAATGCCACATACATTTAACGCAGGCCAGGCTTGAACCCGGAACCCCGAGGTGAGCACTCTTCCGCTGCGCTACTGCGTCCTACCTGGTTTATAGGTACCTCGATGTTTGGTTGTTCGCTGAGCACTGGATTTTAAATACCGTACCTAACTAAGAAGTACGGAGGTGTCCTTCGGCCTTCGCCGCCATCCAGCCGACTTGAAGACTCGTGCGGTGTGTTGGAGGATAAGCCCCCTTTCTCGACCTCTCTTTATTCTGCGTGTGTGATCAAGAGACAGATACATTCTCTCGTATGGGGACGTATAGTTAGTTATCTCTCTATCCGTATAAAACCGACCCAGTCCGTGAGTCGTATGTATGACAGTGAGACTGTGGAGGGATCCCGATTTTAAAGAACATCAAAATATGCTCCAAAATGAAAATGAACACTGTATGAATAGCAGTTTCGCCAGGATTGGAATACTTTAGATTCGTTCCAAAAATGTACCTCTGCCGTATGATGTCCTCTCCTCCTACGTGTAGTAAGTAGTCCACTCACTGTCCATGTAGCTAGCCTACGACGACCGATCTCCCCACATCATCCGCCCGTCGCTGTGATTTCACGGTTCTCGTCCACATTTTTGGTACCCGCGTGTGTCTAATGTTATTTTGGCAAAAGCATTTTTGTTCCGACACGGTCTAGGGGAAATGAAAACGGTCAATACTGTTGCGCTGGTGTGTATTATGTCCCGTTATCACAAATTTATACAGTTGTTCCAGGGAAATAATTTAGTATGTTTACATTCACCGTATAGTCACTGAGCAATTTCGCCAGTCGTTGGTAAAATTATCCGTAGATAATCGATGTTGTTTATCGAGCGAGCATTTTAAATCCAAGATGGCGTCCAACATACGATAGAGGACACACAAAAATAATTAAATTTCTAATTCCCGAGTGTCGAAAATGGAAGCAAATGGTAGGCTAATGTCGATTACAGTAACTATCTCACATTTGAGAAAAAGCAGTTTGTTACAATTTGGTGCAACCGTTCTTTAATACTTTATTTGTTCAACGATAATAACATGCACAATATTATAAGCAATGCTAAAATAGTAGCCTTTGTAGGGGAAATGTGACATGGTGCATCTACAAAGTAAGAACAAAGATAGTAACTTCAATGTCAGGTTGACCTCGTTATGTATGATATTATTTGTCCGTTGATTATGTCCTATGTTTTTTTTTACCAAAAATGTAATGTGTTCATAGAATGTTGCATTATGGTAACATCTTGAACGCCAATAATAATGCCATTATAGACCAATATATTGTTGTATAAAATAGACACGACAGTATAGATGAGCCACTTATTCAGCGAACAATACAATTCCTATAGCAAATTGAATTTTAAATTGACTTCCCGACAGCTTGACAGACGATCGTAGGCTACAACACGTAGGAGCTATGCCGATATATTCCGATAATGGGGGAATGTTGATAAAACTGTATTATTTTTGCATTATATTATTGACAAATGAAATCAAACATGCGTACGAACTCCGTGGTCAAAATATGAGCGCATTTATTATTTTATTTTCGTATATATTTTTTCGCTCGCGATTAACGCGAGTGTTATAGAGTCGGAACAGACATTCGAGCGTATAATCTATAATCTATAATCTTATGTCGTCATGCCCGTTAGTGTTACAACATATGGGAATTTACCAAGGCCGCTTCTGGGCTCTGTGGCGGCGTAAGGGTACATATTTGATCTGAACATGCTCGACCAAACTTTTTCAGGGTGACTTACTCTACAATATATCGAAAGAATTTCGACGCCAACATGCCCAGTTTTCGAAATACACAAGCTTTTGTTTTTACATTTCTTTACTTTGACGCGTCTATTATGCCTGTAATAATACAGGATTTCGCTATGCGCATTAGACGCAAATCGATAAAGAAAGTTAGCCGTAATAGGTATACGTGTATTATATGCCAGAGGATCGACTATTAATTACACATTATAATGTTCCCGTGGTATTATCGTTATATATTTTTACGCGACAACATTAGAAATGTGCGTGATATGATTAAACATGTCAAAGTTATTCGTAGTAGGTATACGTCTATACCAGGGCACTAATTGCACATTACGTTCCCGTGGTATTATCCGTATATATTTTTACGCGACAACATTAGAAAGGTGCGTGATGTGGTTAAACATGTCCATCTTGGATATTAATATGCTTTGACTCGGAGTATGCCTACATAGGACAAGACTACTGCTATTGTATAAATAAAAATCCAAATAGATCATGGCATGTAGCCTAGGCCTATTATGTTTATTTTTGCGCGCCAACATCATAAAATAATGTGGCTTCAGAATATTAAAATGGTTTAAACTATCCTGTCCATTTAGAATTTCCAGAATATTTTGACGGATACTACAATGCTACGACTACAATATTGAACTATTACTAATGCGAATAAATATCAGCATACAGTAACCAACTTTTTACGGGCCAAAATAACACGAGAGGGTTTAGTATTAATCTGATTATAATTAAAAATTAAAAATTATGGTTCAGCATTCAGATTTAGTATAATTTCAATATAATTTTGACCCCTACGGCATGACATTAAATTTTCTTCTACTATTATGCAAAATGTAATCCAAAATACTTGGGGCAATAGCGCAGTGGTAGATTTTTACGCGACAACATTAGAAATATGCGTGATATGGTTAAACATGTCCATCTTGGATATTAATATGCTTTGACCCGGAATATGCCTACATATACTATAGTACAAGGCTATACTGCTATTGTATAAATAAAAATTCAAATAGATCATGGCATGTATAGGCCTATTATGTTTATTTTTGCGCGCCAACATTATAAAAAACAATGTGGATTCAGAATAAGATGGTTTAAACTATCCTGTCCATTTAGGATTTCCAGAATGTTTTTACGGATACTACAACTACATAATATGCTACGACTACAATATTGAACTATTACTAATGCGAATAAATATTAGCATAACCTACTTTTTACGGGCCAAAATAACACGAGAGGGTTTAGTATTAATCTGATTAGATTTAAAAATTTAAAATTATGTTTCAGCATTCAGATTTAGTATAATTTTAACAAAATTTTGACCCCTACAGCATGACATTTCTTCTACTATTATGCATAAATTTAATCCAAAATACTTGGGGCAATATAGCGCAGTGGTAGCGCAGCCATTTATTGTTGAACTCGAATGTCTGTCTATATGTGTCTCAGTGTCTGTATTGTATGAATCATAGGTAGCCTAATAGAGAAATAGAGTATGTAATCGATTTTTAATGTTAGTTCCAAATGATAGACCCATAACAATGATAACATAAACATAGAATTTCATTTAAAGCAGCGTAACTCCTATGATCAGTCATCAGAGAAGCTAGCTGATGATTTTTTGTGTGTGAATATTTGTGTATAGAATTTCAATTTCCGGGTGACGTGCGAAAACTATATTTAAATGCCACTAGGTTCGAGCTATCTCCACATGTACAGTTAACCTATATAAACTTAATCACCAAATTTTATACATCTTGAACCATTATGCACATCTGTAGAATTAGTGCCAACTATAGCCTATAAGTCGTAAAGGCGCACCAAACTTCGCCAATGCATCAACATTCATAATTTGTTATAGCCAAAAGTAATAAAATTGTCGGCAAGCTCATAATAGCTTCAACCGATAGGCCTATACTTGTGACACCATGCACGTGTACTTTTATCTTCCATGGTCGATTAAATGTTCCCGTTAGAATAATTATCCCCGTGCTTAGCAGCTCGTAATATTTTCTGTCTCGTCGCTGGTATTTGTAAATTTATAGTACCTAGCCCAATGACTCCACCAGTCTGCCAAACCACCCAAATTAGCTCATTAGTAGATAACATTATCGGACCACCCATAATTAAGTGATTAAAATTTACGGAATTTACCATCGGGGCACCGGTGCAGTGGCTCCCAGTGCACACATATACCACGTGACGTGGACAAGCATACCCACTGGACATATTGACTCATAATAGTCTAAGTCAGTCAATTAGTAGTAGCCTAATTAGTCAACCATCTACGTATCATCATGCGATCCATGCGGTCAGTGGTCATTCACTGGTCACTCGCTCGACTCAGCTAGGTTTGTGTCCACATACGATCCTGGACATAGGCCCCTATACTCGTGATGTGGACTTACGGATGAAATCACAATATTATTATTTTATTACTAAATGGAGGATTGAATGATTCGAATGAATATTTGGATAATTGAATGTGTAGTCTAATTGAATGGACAACTAAATTAATTAATGATTGAATCACTCAGTAATTGACTGTTTGATTAATTGATTTATTGATTGATTTGAATGATTTTGAATAAAGTAATTGAATTATTGATTGATTGATTGATTGATTGATTGATTGATTGATTGATTGATTGATTGATTGATTGATTGATTGATTGAT
>WNLI01202734.1:0-20223 GCA_025802215.1 Wirenia argentea | reverse complement strand
TATTATCAATATTTTCTTCGTAAATGGGTATGCGACTATATCCTTCTTTTATGATTTCGGGAGTCGCTTCTTTAATTGTAGTTTCAGCCGAAAGGCAAAAGGCATCAACTCTAGGTATCATAACCTCTCGCACTATGCGATCTTTAAACTTTAATACTGAAAGCATTAGTTTTTTATCGTTGTAGTCTAAAGAGGCTGCATCCTTAATCAGGTCAATAATTTTTTCTTTTACATACCCAGAAGGTCTTTCTTCAGGATAAAAAGGCCTCTTTCCTGAAATGAGTTTGTAAAAATAAAGGAAAGCCAAAGTTAAAGGTAAACAAAGAGTTAAATAAATAGATGAGAAGGGAGAAGAGAGTTTGAAACTTCCTTTTGGGTGTTTGGTTGCTAGACTTTTGGGAAAGAAATCTCCAAAGATTAAGAATGTGAATGCGAGAACTATCAATAATATAGATAGCCATAGCCAAGATAAAATGTCATCATCGTGTTTTAAAGATAAGATAAGAAGCAAGCAAGAGGCTCCGTATCCTAAAATAAGAAGGTGTTTAGCATAACTTACTGCACTAGTTAAAATGACGGTTTCATGTTCTTTGAATAGTTTTCTATGTATGCAGTTATAAAAGAAAGGGTACCCCATTTTTTTTGAAAGAAGATCAAGCTCATTTTTGTTAAGTCTAGCAAAAAAATGAGATAATAAAGTAAGAAGAAAAGAACCAAAAAGAAATACTATAAATAGTATAATAGATGTGGTAAGCAAGTGAATCCTAATGTGTTGATAAAAGTTTACCTTCTTTTTTTAATTGTGAAAAAATAAGCTTTTCTCTTTTTTTCATAATTTCTCTGTTTTTCTCTTTTGTATCATCATAGCCTAATAAATGCAAAAGTCCATGGATTACATATATAGAGGTTTCTTCGTAAGAATTCCCCCCATAAGCTTTTACGTAGTCAATAGCAACTTTAGGACATACAAAAACATCGCCAAGCACCCTATAGCCTATATCTTCATCGTGGTCTATTGGAAAAGAAATAGTATCAGTAGGAGAGGGATCATCAAAGAATTTGCTGTGCATTTTGCATATTTCATTTTCAGTCACAAAGTGAACGGCTACTTCATTGAATTCTTTAGATTCTATGTTCATAACACTACAAGTCAATATTTTAACTTGCTTGAAATCAATAGTTTGAAGTTTTTGACTATTGTAGCAATTTACAACTAATTCGTGGGTTGCCATGAAGAAAAGGTTAATTAGCGCTTGTTGGTGTTTTTGGTAGGCCAGTGACTTTTTTGTTTTTTTCGTTATCCCAACGGCCTAATTTTCTTAAAACGTCTATCCTCTCATAGCGTTTTAAAACGTTCCTCTTTTGTCCACCTTTATTTTTTTTTCCGAAACTTGGATGTCTTGACATTGTGTAACTCTTTAATTTACTTGATTTTAGGAATAAAAACGTTGGTTTTTAAGTCGCTCATAATTGCATTTGAGTGTTCTTTATAACCTTTTTTTAACTTGTCCTTTTTTGGCCCTGTTTTAACTCCAGAAACCTTTGGTTTCCTTGGAGATCTTGCTCGTCTTTCTTCTTGTTTACTGGTTCTTGTCATATCTAGTTCTTTATTGTTTAAATGAGGCATTACTATATAAAATTTGTATAAAATCTTCAAGAGGATTGAACTAAAAATTATCGATAAAATTTCATTTACATATAAGTGTTTTTTTGCGACTAGAATTTAAGTATGAAAACGGTGTTATATTTTAACCCTCATTTATCATTTCCATCACAATGTGGTTTTGATGTAAATAGCTGGCAAGTCATCAAAGCCTTATTATTCTCGGATCTCAAATTGCACTTAGCAATTTATGACCATGGACACCGTTTCCACTTTAACTCTTATTACAAAGATGTAGTTTCAAAAAGCATAGAGTCTATTTCTTTATTTCCAGGAAACTATAATGATGTTTTTAAAAAGTGTTGGTTTGAAGATCTAATTGAGAAAATTAAACCTGATATTATCTTTTTTAATACAGTTACAGAAGACTTTCTTTTAGATCATCAAAAATATCAAGAGATTTATAGAATAAATTTTATTCATGATCTCGATTCCATTAATACGAAAATGAAAATGTGGCACTACTTTAACAATTGGGAAAAGAAAATTTCTGCTATAGAGGATGTGCCTGATAAGGTTGTAAATTATGAATTGCACTCTTCTGAAAAATATTTTTGTGATGAAGAAGAGCTTGAACTTTTATCTCAATACGATCTTTTATTATCAGTATCAAGCATTGAGATTGAAACGATAAAAAACCACAATAAAAATGTAAATATTGCTCTTTTGCCAATTACACAATCGATAAGAAAGTTTCGAAGAGATTATTTGGGAGGACCTCTTTTTCCCATGGGGCCTAATATTTTCAATAAACAAGGTTATTATTTTTTCCTAAAGAAGGTCTTTCCTCTACTAAATAAAAAAAATAAAAATTTTTCTCTAAAAATAATGGGTCCGTATTCATCAGAAGTACTAGCACACCCCTGTATTGTAAACCTTGGCTATGTGTTAAGCTTACAAAATGCCTATAAAAAAAGCAGTTTTCTTGTATGCCCAACATTTTCAGGGACAGGGCAGCAAGTCAAAATATTAGAAGGTATGGCTTATGGTGTTTCTCCTGTTATCATAAAAAATCCTTATCAAACGCATCCTATTTCACACATGCAAAATGGCTTGGTGGCAAATAGCATAGAAGAGTTTGCTGATTATATTCATAGATTAGACGAGGATAGAAATCTTTGTAAAAGTTTAGGTGAAAATGCACTAACTACTGTAGTAGAGAATTATTCAGAGAGAAACCTGCAATCTGCTATACAAGGAGTGTTTGGTGTTCTTTAGGCATAAAAGCATCTTTTTTTTCTGCAATTGCTTAAATTTAAACCCTATCTTTTCTGAAGATCTCCAGTCTTTAGCTCTGATTAGAAGGTTTTTAACTCTTGGTTGTGATGTTACTCTATTTTATTTAACTGCAAAAGAAAATATAGAAAAAGAAACCCCAGATTTTAAATTGGCTTGTCTAGAGGGGCTTCAATTTAAAAAAATTATTTGTAAGCCAATTCCAACTAATAGGAGCTACATAAAACGGTGGCTACAAGATGCTTTAAAAGAGGGTCCATTCGATTTAATATTTATAGATGCTGTATCTAATATCCCTTTTATAGACTCCCTTCAAAACATTAAAAAATGCATTTATATAAAACGATTTGAGAGTTTAATTGAAATTTTTAATTTTAACTTAAAAAAGAGGGCAGAGATTGCTTACAGAAAGGCCTCTATAAAAGACTTTGAGGGAATCTCTCATAATCTCGAGAAAGAAATGCAGGTTTTAAAATCTTTTGATTATTGCATTTCTCCCTCTATGCCATTGCTTCATACCTTGAAAAGCTTTTTCCACTCAAAATTGCTCTATTTTCCTCCTCAAATAGTAAAATCTTGCAAGTCTTCTGACTATTCTAGACCTCCTATAATGATTTTGAACAAACACATAGATTTACACGGTTATTATTATTTTATAGATAATGTTTTAAATGCTCTTCGAGAAGAAAATCCTTTATTCTATATTCATGTTTTAGGAAGACCTTCCTATATTGCAGAACCTGTTTCGGGGATGTGTTCAAAAGGGTATATTCAAAATTTAGATGAGTACTTTAAAAAAGCTAAGTTTTTTATTTCTCCTAAGAAAATAAACTATACACTAGAACTAGAAGCTTTAAAAGCTATGAGTTTTGGTCTTGCTGTTTTAGGATTTGAAAATAGTCACACAATTCCCTTTGTAGAAAATAATTATAATGGGTTCATTGCTTCAAACTCTTTTGAGATGCAGAATGTTATAAAAAGGCTTTACTCTAATCCAAACTTAATAAGAGAGTGGGGGAGAAATGCAAAAAAAACAGCGAAAAAATACATTACAAATGGCGAAGAAGTATTTCAAGAAGTCACTTAATAAGTTCTTCGAGTCTTTCTTTAGGATGAATTATCCCACAAGAAACAGTAAATTTAACAGCATCTTCTACCGAGACATCTAGATAAATTAGATCTTCTTCTTTATAGAGCAACAAGTATCCTGAGATTGGATGAGGGGCTGTTGGTACTAGTACTGTGACTAGTTTTTTATCGTGTAATTTTTGACAAGCTTTTGGGGGGACACCACTAACAAGTCCTATGCAATAATTATCGGAATAAGGAAAAGGAGCCATAACAACTTTTTTAAAGGCTGCTGTATCAGGAGAAAATAAAACCTTAATGATTTCTTTTGATGTTTTGTAGATTTTATTGACAATGGGTAATTTTGCAAGGCAAGTGTCTGTTAGTTTAATGATATAGCGTATAAAAAATAGCCGAGCAATAAATCCAATAAATGTAGTGAATAAAAACAGGCCTAAAAGGATAAGAAATTGAGCAATATAAAATAAGACATGATGATTTATTTTGTGGACCCAGTGATTTTGGCTTTCATAAGTGTAGTTGAGCCAAGATTTTATTAAATTAATAAAAGGGTGAGTAAGCAGGTTAAGAAAAAATACAATGATTAATATTGTAATGGTTAAAGGTAATAATAGAGCTAGTCCAGATAAGAGATATTTTTTCATGTGTGCTCTTTAGCTCCTTGAATATCATTCGTAGAAATAACTCCGCAAGATACAATGAATTTTACAGCCTCTTCTACAGTCATATCAAGAACTGTAATGGTGTCTTTTGGGTACAACACAAGGTAGCCAGTTGTTGGGTTAGGTGTTGTTGGGACAAAAACAGAAACTAGATCTTTTTGAGTTTTAGATAGGCAAATTTCTGGAGCACTGTTACTCAGGAGGCCAATAGAATAAACGCTGCTATTTGGAAAAGTAACCATTACTACGGTTTTAAAGCTCGTATTTTGAGCTGCAAAAAGGGTTTGAATGACTTCTTGAACAGTCTTGTATAACTTATTTACAATTGGAATTCTATGTAGAAGTTTATCACCTAAGCTAAAAAGAGTTTTAAATAAAAACCATCTTGCTATCACACCGAGGCCAAGAGTTACAAGGAAGATTCCAACTAGAATGATAATTTTACTTCCATACCTTAACAATTGATCAGAATTTAATAGTAAGAATTTGACATCGGGAAATTGCATTTTTTGTAAATAACCCTGCACAATTCCTAAAAAAGGCTGGGTCAACAGATCTAATATTATTTTTATTATCCATATCGTTATGGCTAGAGGAAGAAGGAAGACAATTCCCGTAAGGAAGCTTTTTTTCATAAATATGAACAGTAGATTATTTCTTCGAGCTAGTATATCAAAAGTAGAGTATTAGATCTATCTACAAAAAGTCATAGTTTTATAAAAAACCGCCAAAGAAGCTTCGCGTGTTCCTTTGCGTACTCAATACCTATTCTTGGAGAGGCATAAATATTTTTAAATGACAGACTGTGATCTTCTAGCCAAACATTATTTTCTATAAGAGAGAATCCATTATGCTGTAAACTAATACCGAGAGCTTGTGATAGGATTCCGGGTCCTTCAGATGTGGGGTTTTTATTATCCCTTCTCTTTTTCATGATATCTATGCCTATAATGGGTTGGATAGCTCTAATAAGTACTGCTTCTGGAATCTCTTTAACGTTCGTTACAATATTAAAAAGTGAATGGATGCCATAACACAAGTAAACATAAGCAACGCCTCCATTAGAATACATGACCTCATTTCTCTTTGTCCGTCTCAGGTTATAAGCGTGAGATGCTTTATCAAACGGGCCTTTGTAAGCTTCCGTTTCTTTGATTATACCTGCGGATAATTCATTGTTAAAATTAGTAAATAAAACCTTGCCAATTAAGTCTTTAGCTATTTTTACGACATCGTCTTTTAGATAGTAATCCAATAAGAGTTTGGTCATCTTTTTTTGGTTTTTACTATTGGCTTAAATTTACAAAATTCATACTCAACTTGAAGAGTAATTAAATCTATGTGATTGATATACACCTCAAGTTCTGTTCCAATACTAATCGTTTTACCTGAGTGGACTCCTTTAAGAGATGTGTAGTTATCGGACGCTTCGAAATAGTCTACATCAATTTGACTTAGAGATAAGTATCCATCAACCATAAAATCAATTAATTCAAACAGGATGCCAAATTCTTTAATCTTTGTGATGACGGCTGGATAAGTTTTATCGGGTGTTTTTTTGAAATGAGTGTTTAAAAGGCGAAGGATCTTGAGAGTTTTTACATGATTTTCTGCTTTAGCGCTGATTCTTTCTCTATCTGAGCATCTTTGTGAAATTTCTCTTAGATCTGGAAGTTCTTTATATTCATCAAATAGAATTCTGTGAATAACTAGGTCTACATATCTTCGAATAGGGCTTGTAAAATGGGTGTAGTAATCAAGCTGTAAACCATAATGACCAATATTGTCCTGAGAGTAAAAAGCTAGTTTCATACATTTAATAAAAGCTATTGACATTTGCTTAGCAACATTAGACTGTGCTATCTCAGCAAATGTCTTTTGAAGTTTTTTTGCAGTGAAAGGATAGGTTAAAGAAAAATTATAATAATTGCAGATTGCTGCAAATGCTTGCAGGTTGTCTTCATTAGGCTCCTCATGAATTCTAAAGGGGAGCTGTTTTCCTCTTTGAGAAAGATATTTTGCTACAGCCTCATTTGCTAATAGCATAAACTCTTCAACTAATTGATGTGTGATATCATATTCGATCAAATTTAACTTAGAGGGAAAGCCTTTATCATCAAGTTGGACTTCAAGCCCGGGGAGAACGAGATCTATATTTCCCCGTTTAGCTTTCAACTTTTTTAATTGTTTACAAAGCTCTACCATTAAAAGAACATCTTTTTTAAAAGGACTTTCTGTTTTTCCTTCTAAGATATCTTTAGCCTGAAGGTAGGTTAATCTTTTTTGACTTTTGATATATGAGCGAACAACCTCAGTCTTTATTATATTTCCGTTAGAGTCCATCGTCATGAGTATTGAAATTGAAAGTCTAATAATATTAGGCTTTAAGCTTGAAAGGCCATTAGAAATTTTTTCAGGTAGCATTGGGAGGCACTTGCCAGTTAGGTATGTGGAATTTGCCCGAAAAAAGGCCTCTTTATCTAGGTTTGTTCCTGGTTTTACATAATAGGAAACATCTGCAATATGCACTCCTAGGTGATATTTTCCATTTTTGTCTTTAGAAAGAGATAATGCATCGTCAAAATCTTTGGCAGAACAGGGATCTATTGTGATGGATCTTAGGTGTGTTAAGTCAATGCGGTTTTTTAAGTCTTTTTTAGTTACTTTTGAGGGTAGTTCATCTACTTCTTTCATCACCTTTTCAGGAAAATCTAAAGGGATATTGAAAGCCGAGGCTGCAATAGTATCATCTGTATTAGGATCGGAGAGATTTCCCAGAAGTTCATTAAATTTACCCTGAAGCTCTTTTCCTTTTTCTCTAAGGTTCCCCTTTTTTTGCGGTTTATAAGCGAGGATTTCAAAGCGGACGTGATCTCCAACTTTTAGAGCTTTTTTAGGGGGGTGTGGTATAGTAATTGTATTTTTAGGCCCGAGTAGAGGTGAATATACAACGGCTATTTGACTTGCGTTACTTATAACCGTTCCTATGAGAGTCTTATGGGCTCTTTTAAGAACTTTAATAATTTCTCCTTCAGGGCCTTTTGGTGAATCAGTCTTTTTGAGGAGAACTTCAACAGAATCTCCTTGAACAGCTCCCGCTGTAAAAGGAGGAGGGATAAATATTTCTTTTGAAAAAGTTTCTTTTAGAGAAGGTTTGACGAAACCAAAGCCTCTCTTTGCTTGAGAAAAAGTTCCGATTACCGTGGTCTTTTTTTTGCCAAAGTGAACCGTTTTTCCTTGAAGGGTTATTTTTCCTTTTTTCTCTAAGTTGTATAAGATATTTTTGATGATATTTTCATTTGATTTGGAGACATTTAATGTCTTAAATATTTTAGAGAAAGTAGCTGATTCTAAAGAACTTTTTAAAAATTTTTTGCAAAAAGCGTTATAAAGAGCTTTTTTGAGTTCAAGATTCTTTTCTTTACTTTTTTTCATTGGCCTAGATGTGATAACATTTTCAGATTACTAGCTTTTTAGTAAAAAAACCTAACATAAATCAGGTTAAAAGTAAGTATTAAAGCAAGTTGATAAGATATAAGGTATGAAAAAAAAGATTTACGATTTTAAAGCAATAGAGTCTAAGTGGCAAAAATATTGGGAAAAAAATAAAGTTTATAAAAGCGAAATAGATAAGACAAAGCCAAAATATTATGTCTTAGATATGTTCCCATATCCATCAGGTGCAGGTCTTCATGTGGGGCATCCTGTAGGTTATACAGCAACAGACATCTACTCAAGATACAAAAGGAAGATGGGTTTTAATGTGCTACATCCAATGGGATGGGATAGTTTTGGTCTTCCTGCGGAGCAATACGCTATTAGGACGGGAACACATCCTAAAATTTCTACAGATAAAAATATTAATAACATTCGGGATCAACTCAAGGCTTTAGGATTTAGTTATGACTGGGATAGAGAAATTAGAACAAGCGATCCAGATTATTACAAATGGACGCAGTGGATTTTCACTAAACTTTATGAAAAGGAAATGGCATACCAAGCAGAAATATATGTTAATTTTTGTCCAGAACTTGGAACCGTTTTAGCAAATGAAGAAGTAGAAGGGGGACTTTCTAAAGAAGGAGGGCTTCCTGTAGAAAAGCGCCCTTTAAAACAGTGGATTTTGAAAATTACAGCTTATGCGGATAGGTTAATAGAAGATTTAAAAGAGTTAGATTGGCCAGAAAGTTTAAAAAAACTTCAAATTAACTGGATAGGTAAAAGTATTGGAGCAAAACTTTACTTCGTTGAAGAAAAAACTCAAGAAGTAATTACTGTTTTTACTACGCGTCACGATACAATTTTTGGGGTTACTTACTTAGTTTTAGCTCCGGAGCACCCTTTGGTTAAATTGATTGCGAGTAAAGAACAAAAAGCTTCAGTGGATGACTATGTACAAAAGACTCTTAGAAAATCTGAAGTAGAAAGACAAGAGGACTCTAAAGAAAAGACAGGAGTATGGACGGGTGCTTTTGTGCTCCACCCTGGGAGTAAAGAGAAAATACCAATTTGGATCTCAGACTATGTCCTTATAGGCTATGGTACAGGGGCTGTAATGGGAGTTCCTGCAAATTGCCATAGAGATTTTGAGTTTGCCACAAAATATAAGATACCAATGCTTGCAGTAATTGATCCGGAATTATCTTCAGATGATAACTGGAAAAGTTTTGGCCTTGATGAGAAAATAGCGAGACAAAAGATTTGTAATGCTCATCTTTCTTGGGAAGGCAAAGGAGAGCTGATCAATAGCTCTTCTAATGAAATCCAATTAAATGGATTAAAGATTGATCAAGCCAAAGATAAAGTGCTTACTTGGTTAATGGATAATAACCATGGTGAAAAAGCCATTAATTATAAGTTAAGAGATTGGCTTTTTTCTCGACAAAGGTATTGGGGCGAGCCTTTCCCTGTTCTTTATCTAGAAGATGGTTCTATGCGTACATTAGAACTTGATGAATTGCCTCTACTACCACCCGACCTTGATGATTTTAAGCCAACAAAGACAGGGGAGAGCCCTCTTGCAAAAGTAAAAGACTGGGTAGAAGTTTTTGATGAAAAGTCAGAAAAACAAGCCTCACGAGAAACGAATATTATGCCTCAGTGGGCAGGGTCATGTTGGTACTATTTGCGTTTTTGTGATCCAAAAAACTACAATGAAGCTTGGAGTAAAGAGGCTGAAGATTACTGGATGCCCGTTGATCTCTATATGGGTGGAGCTGAACATGCTGTATTACACCTTCTTTATGCCCGATTTTGGCATAAGGTATTATACGATTTAGGATTAGTATCAACAAAAGAACCTTTTCAAAAGCTCAGAAATCAAGGTTTAGTAACTGCTCATTCATATAAGAATCCAAGAGGTTGTTATGTCAATGTCGATGAGGTTCTTTATGAAGGTGGAAAATATGTTCATGGGAAAACAGGAGACTCTTTAACTAGGCAATTAGATAAAATGTCTAAGTCTAAATTAAATGGTGTAAGTCCCGATGAAATCATTGATGAATATGGAACAGACGCTTTAAGGCTTTATGAAATGTTTATGGGACCTATTGATAAAGAAAAGGTATGGAACTCCGATGCTGTAAGTGGTTGCAAACGTTTTTTGAATCGTTTTTTTGATCTGTGTCTTTCAGACAAAGTAACTGATGGAACTCATGATGAGGCTTTAAAATTAGGTCATAGGCTAGTTCATGCTATTACAGAAGATATTGAAAACCTTCAATTTAATACTGCGATTGCTAAGATGATGACCTTTTTAAATGACATGAATAAAATAGATAAACACCCTAAAAGCGTTATTAAAATGGCTATTCAATGTCTTTATCCTTTTGCACCTCATATTGCCTATGAACTATGGGAGATAATAGGCTTTAGTGAAAATCTCTCTTATTGCCCTTTCCCGGAAGTGAAAAAAATTCTTCTAGTTGATGATGTAGCAGTGTATGTCGTTCAAGTTAATGGGAAATTGCGAGGTAGATTTGATTTACCTAAAGATCAATCTGAAGAGAAAATTATAGAACTAGCAAAAAAACATCCCAATATTTCTAAACATCTTGAAGGAAGTTTGATAAAAACAATTTTTGTTCCTAATAAACTTTTAAACTTTGTAGTGAAGGTAAAATGATTTTTTCTTTTTTATATGAAATTGGGCTCCATCTATTAGCTTTGCTATACTTCCCTATTTTTCTTTATCATTTAATTTTTAAGAAAAAGTATCGCAAAAGCTTTTTTTTAAGGTTTGGTAAAGGTTTTCCAAAACTTAAAGGAACAGTATTTTGGGTTCATGCTGTTTCTGTAGGCGAAGTTAAAGCTGTTGCTACATTAGTTAGGCTTATAAAACAAAATGTAAAAGATGCTCAGATTATCATTACAACGATCACTGAAACAGGATTTATGGAAGCCCAAAGGAGTCTACCAGAGGATTATCACTATTTTTTGCCATATGATTTTTTCTATATTATCAAGCGAGTTATGAAAAAAGTTTCTCCTCGCTATATCATTTTATCAGAAACAGATTTTTGGTATAATTTTTTGAAATATTCCAAAAATTTAGGAGCAAAGCTCATCTTAGTTAATGGAAAAATATCGGATCGTTCTCTGAAAAGATATGCCCTTTCAAAATCAATCACACAAGCATTTTTTTCTCGTTTTGATTTAATTTGTGCTCAAGATGAAGACTACAGAATAAAGTTTTTACAGCTAGGTATTGATCCAGCAAAAATCTTTGTCACAGGCAATTTAAAGCTTGATGATGAATACACTCAATTAGCCCCCGAAGAAGTAGCATTGTGGAAAAAGAAGTTACATATTCATGATAAAGAGCTTGTCTTGGTTATAGGGTCAACTCATGATCCAGAGGAACAAATTTTTCTCTCTATTTTAAAAAAATTATGGGACCAATTTCCGGAACTTAAAGTTTTATTGGTGCCAAGACATCCGGAACGTTTTAATGAAGTTGCAAATCTTATTGAAAAAATCCATATTTCTTATTCCCTCTATTCGGAGTTATCAACTCATAAAAACGGAGAAGAAGATCGCTTAATTTTAGTAGATGCAATGGGTGTTTTAAAACAACTTTATCAATTATCAGATGTTAGTCTTGTAGCGGGAAGCTTTGTTCATAGAGTAGGGGGTCATAATATTCTAGAACCCTCTGGATATGCAAAACCTGTAGTCTTTGGCCCTTTTATGCATACTCAGAAAGCATTTCTAGAGCTTTCAAAAAAATACCAAGCCGGAATTCAAGTGGAAGAGAAAGACCTTTTAGATACCCTTGTTTCTTTATTTAAAGATAAAGACAAGAGAGATAAAATGGGAAAAAATGGACAAAGAATTTTTATAGAAGCATCTGGCGCTTCAAAAAGGACTTTTACTGCGCTTTCTAAGATTTTGCAATAGCTCTTTTAGGTAAAATGAATTTTATTTTGAACTATGCCTAAAAGTTAGCGGCAGTCGGATTCGAACCAACGACACACGGATTATGATTCCGTTGCTCTAACCAACTGAGCTATGCCGCCAAGTAAAGAAATTGCGGGAGAAGGATTCGAACCCCCGACCTTTGGGTTATGAGCCCAACGAGCTAGCCACTGCTCCATCCCGCGATAAAGAAAGGCAATATGATAATTTGAACTGTTATTTAATTACAATAAGAATCTAAAGAACTGCTGAGCCTACAAGCATTGCCGAACTTGCTACAAGACTGATCCCAAAAATATCACTTGAGATATATCTTATTTTGTCTATTGTTGAGCCCTCACAACGATCATATTTATCTTTAGCTTGACCAACTAAATATGCAATTCCTATTCCAGCAGCTGTTGAAGTGGTAAGGAGCAGAGTAGCTTTTCCAAGACTTCCAAAAGATGTTATTTGGGGTGGAATTTCCCCGTTTGTAGCTGTTGGACTTGTATTTGTACTAGATGCTTCTTCTTGCAATTGGTCTTCTGGTTTGCACATAGGATAAGTTGATACTCGATCTATACCTAATATTTGTCTTATATTAGGCGCGGGTGTCGTAGGAGGTGTAGATGCAATAGGGGTTTGGGGTTGAATAAAAGATGAATCTAGTTTTAATGGGTCTTTTGCAAGTGAAGCGTTATCTTGATTTGCACCAGGAATATGATTGCCTTGCATAAGACTTTGTAAAGATTGCTGCGCGTCTTCTAGTGTTAGGCTTCTAGGGAATAATGATTGCCCTTCATATGTCCGAACGGTTACTTCGACAGTTGCATCTTGTTTTATAGTATATTCTATTTGATTCGTACTATCTGCTAAGTCTGACGGAGGTCTTTTAGTGCTTACTAAAGTTAAAGTCTTACTGTCTTCTAAAGATTGTTTGTTTTCAGGCTTAAATTGAGGGGGTAGAAGAATGCTACCTTGATCACTACCACTTTCAAGTTCAAAGGAAGTCTTTTTACCAGATCTTTCATCATTTATTATTACAGTTACTTTGGTTTTTTGCGTTTCTTCAAGTTTTTCTACTGTAGGAGACCATGTAATATATGCTTCTTTTGCGTATCCCTGTGTAGCCGAAGTAAATGTAAAAGCCCCTACTTTTGCAATCTTTGAAGCTCTGCTAATCTGGGCTTGGACAATACGCGCAAGTGCATTACTAACTTGCTGAGCATAAAGTTGCCATGCTACACCACCAACTCTTTGAGGCACAGTAGGTATTAGCTGAGCAGCAATTAAATCTGCATTTAGCCCTGCTAGATTCCCCGCATTAATACCAGCTGCCTGTACACGAGCATTAATAGCTTGAAAAAGGCGATTTTCATTAGCAGATATAAGCTTAACTCTAGCAAGCTTTCCTATTCCTGCGGATCCTCCCAAAGAAACAGCATCCCAAGCAAAGTCATATCTATTTGGTAAAGCATTCTCCCATTCTAATGATTCGCATAGTCTTTTATAGGCTATATTTACACCTTTTTGTGAAGCATATGTTGCAGCACTCCAGGGATTCAAGGTGCTAGCTAGGACTCCAGTAGTTATGTCTAGTGTAACATCAGCGATATACAACGTACTACAGCCAATCTTAGGCCAGTCAATATTTGAAACATTTTCAAAAAATGTTAAGCTTTTTTGATCTTGAGCAGATGTTATTGCTGTAGGTGTCCCGCCATAAGGTGTCCCACCATAAGGCGTTCCACCATACTGAGAGAATATTATTGGATCTTGATTATTTATTATTGTATTCGTCATTTTTCTATAGCTTTTATTATTTGAGTTATATGCTTTTGTTTTTTTTTAATTACTAAAAAACAAGTTTTATAATTTTATTAGCTTTATACAATTTTATTTTAAATTAATACTCCTTATGGCCCAGGTAAAGCTAGTGGTAATGTAGCATTGTTTATCAGATGTTGTGTTCCAAGCATTGTGGCTGTAGTTATATAATATTGGAGATTAAGGGCTTCACCGCGAGCGTTATATTCTGTCCAACTACGTGCTAATGCTTCGAGGGCGCGCCTTGCAATACGTGCCGCTTCTTGTTTTGGTATTGCATGAGCAACATCTCCGATTCCTGGACTATAATATATTTTCTTGAGGGTTAAATACTTAAATAGGCTGTCTATGCTAGAAGAATAATGTTCTGATGGTTGACCCGGCAGAGACTGAAATATACTAAGGCGTTCTATCGCCTCTGTTATATCTTTAGTTAAAGGAGGTACTGGATATGCGGCAGGTAAATGAAGTTTGTTAACAGGTACAGGTACTCCTCCAAAGTTTATTGGTACTCCGCTCTCTGTTTGTAAAGGAGCATAAGCTAATCTACCATTACCTAATGCAGGTTCTGGAAGCGCAGCAGGGATTGGTTTAACTTTTTGATAAATAGCGCCGACAACTGCAGCAGTGCCGAGAGATTCAAAATCAGTTACAATTTCGCGAGCCGAAGGAAGAGCATCTCTCCAGGTAGCAGTCTCAGGCAATTTACAGTACGATTCATAAAGACCGTCTAGCGTGTATTTTCCCCCAAGTGCGAGATAGGTTTTTCCTGATTGAACAAGAACTTGTCTAGCTACAGGGACTACTCCTCCTGCTCCAGTCAATATAAGCGCTGCCTCCGTTCCTGCTGCTACATTTAAACCAAATTTTGCATATGGAAGAGCTATCTCTGCAGAAGAACACCAAGGAGAATCAAAGATATTTTCAGCTGCGCTTGCTACACGACTCGCTTCATCACCAAGTTTCCCTCCTACCCAATAAGCTCCATCTGTTAGAGATCTTCCAAAAGGAACACACCCTTCAAAAGTAGATAATGGGGAATCAATAATAGATGAAGGATTCCTATAAAGATTTACATATGCGCCTGCTGTACTAACTGTTTCATCACGAAGTTTTCCCAATACGGCAGGAACTCCGTTCACTATAGCTGAATAACCTAGGGAAGGAAGACCTGTTGCAAAATTAAAAGCTGCTTTAACATCGGAAGAAATTTCTTTAACAAACGCGCCGCCCCAAGAGGTTTCTATATTAGTCGTAGAACCAGCCATCATTTATTCCTTTAATATCATTATCTTTTGTATAAGATTTTAACATGAATTGTACTAAAATTCAATGCGAATGAGAGCAAAAGAGATGAAGTATATAAACAAAAGTTTTTTTATGTAAGTTAGTTAGGAGATTAAAAGGAATCAAAAAATGAATATAGAACATGATGCCCTTTTTCAAATCTTTTTAGACAAAAATGTTCGTTTGGTGCATGAATTTTATCTGTAGCTAACGCTGTGCCCAATGCAATAAATTCGCCGCCACAAGCTTTTTGAAGAGAATCTGCAATAGGAAGGCTTCCTCCTGTTAAAATTTTTTCACACTTTTTCTCAAAGACTTGCTCAAAAGCATGTGAAATCATTTTTACAATTTTTGAGTTTGGAGGAGTTCTAAAAGCTTTTGCGGGGTTTGTATCAAGGTCAAAAGTTGCTTCAATTCCTTTTGGGAGCTCTTTTTTTATTTGATCTCGGACAAGTTTCAAAATTTTATTAGGATCTTGATTTGGGACTAAACGGCAAGATATTTTTACGTGAGATAGGGCTGGAATAACCGTTTTAAAACCTTCTCCTGTATAGCCTCCACAGATCCCGTTTATTTCTAATGTTGGACGGATCTGCTCCGATTCAGTTGGTGAGTAGTTAACCTCACCACCATTCGCTTCAGCTCCAAATTGTTGTTTGTATAGGCCAAAATCAAAATCAAAATTTATAGATTCTTTTTCTTCTCTGGATAATTCATCAACATCATCATAAAAACCATCTATAGTGATTTTACCGTGATCATCTCTTAAAGAAGCTAAAACTTTTACTAATGCATGGATTGGGTTAAAAGCTACGCCCCCGTGGATGCCTGAATGCAGATCAGTATTGGAACCTTTTAAATTAAGAGAAAAATGACAGATCCCACGGCAACCTAATGTGACAGCAGGAGTATTTTCATCTAAGATGCCAGAATCTACTAAAAGAGCATAGTCTGCTTTAAAAATTTCTTTTTTTGTTTTAAGTATTTCAAAAAAATTTGGGCTTCCTATTTCTTCTTCACCCTCGATGATCCATTTTATGTTAAATGGAAAAGAGCCCTTCTTTTCTAAATAGTGTTTAATCGCAAAGAAGACATAAATAAGTTGCCCTTTATTGTCAGCAGCTCCTCTTGCAAAGATTTTTCCTTCTCTTATATCAGGTTCAAAAGGGGGAGTGTCCCATAAGTCTAATGGATCTACAGGTTGAACATCGTAATGACTATAAATTAATATAGTTGGTTTATCTGGACCTGCATTTAGGTCATGCGCATATAAAATCGGAAAACCCTTAGTTTCTAATACATCAACAGTGAGTCCAATATTTTCAATATGTTTTTTTAACCATTTACCGCAGTCAAGGACGTGCTTCTTATAAGCAGGGTCTGCACTAATACTTTGGAAACTTAAGAAGGCTTTTAAAGAGCTAAGGATTTCTTCAAAATTATCTTTAAATATACTTTGTGAAGCAGAAGACATTGAATGTTTTGTGTAATGTTATTAATTGTCGTAGAGTAGTTCATGATCGCTGTTTGATTCAATAACATTATGAGCCGATGCTATTAAATATTCAATTAAGCCATCTTCACCTTTGCAGGTCATCTCCACTTTCATATGACCCAGTTCATTTGGTTTTGAACATGTTATTAAAACGTAGCCGTGATGAGATTTTGAATTTTCAGTAAACTTGCTTTTCATAAACACCCATATTATCAGATTTACCTTATGTGATAAAGGAGAAGATAATAATTTTCTACTTAATAAAATAGTTGATAGAGCTTTCTCGGCCGGAAAATATTGAACATAATATTTATTCTTGATAAGAGAAAAATATGGGAAATCTTATTGAAAATCTAAAAAAGTCACTTGAAGGCGAAGTGAGAAACGATCATTTTTCAAAAGCCATCTACTCAACGGATGCTTCATTTTTTTCTATTTTGCCTCTAGCTGTTGTCTTTCCAAAGTCTTTAAATGATATTGTTAGAACTGTTAAATTAGCATCTAAGTTTGGAGTTTCAGTCGTTCCTAGAGGGGGAGGAACGGGTCTTACAGGAGCGTGTATCGGTTCTGGTGTAATATTAGATACATCAAAGTATCTAAATGCAATTTTAGATCTTAATGTTGAAGAAAAGACAGTAGTTTGTGAGCCTGGAGTTATTCAAGATGATTTAAATTCTATGCTTTCAAAATATGCCCTTAGATTAGGACCAGACACCTCTACATCGAATAGAGCAACAGTTGGAGGGATGTTGTCGAATAACTCATCAGGAGCTTATTTTTTACGTTATGGAGCGATGCTTCAAAATGTCTTAGAAGTTGAAGTTGTTTTAGCAAATGGAGATATAGCAACCTTTAAATCTTTAAATCAAAATCAGTGGTTAAATAAATCAAACGAAGAGTCATTTGAAGGTCAAATCTATAAAGGTGTTGCTAAATTATTAGAAGCTCATAGAGAAGAAATTAGCACGAAGTTTCCAAAGATTAAAAAAAGATCACAAGGGTATAATTTAGACTATTTATTATCGAACGATAAAAACTTAGCACATTTAATTGTGGGGTCTGAAGGGACTCTTGGTATTGTTACAAAGATAAAACTTAAAATTGTCGAAAAACCAAAAAAGACAAATCTTTTGATTTTGTCTTTTAAGTCGATGGAAAGTTCTTTAAAAGCTATTCCTCTTTTATTGAAAAAAAGCCTCTAGCGTTAGAATTAATAGACAATAAAATAATTTCCTTGGGAAGAACTCATCCTAGTTTACAAGGTCAGCTCGACTGGTTAAGGACAAACCCAAGTTCATTACTTTTGTTTGAGATTGAAGGAGATGATCAAAAAGCATGTGATCAAAAACTAGACCATTTAAAAAAGACTTTAAAAGAAGAAAAAATCTCTTGTGATTGTACAGACCTCAAGACACTTAAAGATATAACCTCAGCTTTTAACTTAAGAAAGTCAGGGCTTGGCATATTAATGTCAAAAAGAAGTTACACAAAAGCTATAGGTTTCATAGAAGATGCTGCTATACCTGTTGAATTTTTAAATGACTTTGTTTCTGATATCTTTAAAATTATCGAGTCTAAAGGGTACTTAGAAATGGGCATTTATGGTCACGCGGGAGCAGGCCGCCTTCACTTAAGACCTTTTATTGATATCAATGAGAAAAAAGGACTTCAAGATGTGCAAAATATTTTAAAAGAGCACGCCCGAGTAGTAAAAAAATATGAAGGTTGTTTAAGTGGGGAACACGGGGATGGCTTAACAAGAGCGTGGCTTTTAAAAGAAATCTTCCCTAGTGAAATTTTGCACTGCTTTAAAGAATTAAAAAAGATCTTCGACCCGTTAAACACCTTAAATCCTAAAAAAAAAGAATCTCAAAAATCTTTTCCTAAAGAGGTGGATATTTCTTTAAAAGAAGAAAAATTATCAACTTTTTTAAATTTTGAAAAAGAGGGCGGATTTAAATTTTCACTTGATATGTGCAATGGAAATGCTCAATGTAGAAAAAAAGAGGGGATTATGTGCCCCTCTTTTCAAGCGAGCCTAGATGAAAATTTAACGACAAGGGCTCGCGCTAAATCCTTGAGGGAGGTGCTAAATAATCCGAATGCAAAAGAGCTGCTTTTCTCTAAAGAATTATATCACATCTTAGATCTTTGTTTGGAGTGTAAAGGGTGTTTAAAAGAGTGTCCCTCGTCTGTAGATATGGCGAAAATAAAGTCTGAGTATCTTTATCATTACCATCAAAAACATGGAGCTAAGCTAAACGATCACATGTTTGCTAATTTTGATAGACTTGCCTATTTAGCTTCACTTATGCCATTTATGAGTAAAGCTTTCTCAATAAATCCATTTAAAGGGCTTGTTCAAAAAACTCTTGGGCTGAGCAGGAATAGAGACCTTTTTGTTTTTTCTAAAGAGAGGTTTACAAAATGGGCAAAAAACCGTCCCAAAGAGCCTTGGAAAGAAAAGGTGTTTTTATTTAGTGACACTTATACGGAATTTATTAATCCTGAAATAGGAATCTCCGCTTACAAAGTACTTGAAAAATTGGGCTATCAGGTAGAGGTTTTACCTTATCAATGCTGTGGCCGTCCTGCCCTCTCTAAAGGCTTTTTACCAAGAATAAAAACCTTAGCAAAAACCTTAGTTGAAAATCTTTATGACAAAAGCCCTATACTTTTTTTAGAGCCGAGCTGTGTTTTTACCGTTAAAAACGACTATTTCTCCTTATTAGATGAAAACCAAAAGCTATCAAACTTGAGTAAAAACGTAATGACTTTTGAATCTTTTATATTAGAACGGGTGGGTATCAATCAGTTAAAAAAGCATTTCAAGAGAATTGATAGAAAAGTTCATTTTCATGTTCATTGCCATGAAAAGGCTCACCTTTCCAGTAAAACTCAATCTCAACTACTAAATTCCTTGCCAGGGGTTTCATTTGATGAAATCCCTACAGGATGTTGTGGCATGGCGGGTTCTTTTGGTTATGAAAAAAAACATATAGATCTTTCAATTAAGATTGCTGAACTGGTATTATTCCCATACCTTAATAAGGTTGATAACAAGGACATTATTCTAGCCAACGGGTTTTCTTGCCGTAAACAAATTGAGTATATGAAAGATACCCCCCCCTCTTCATTTAGTAGAGTTGTTATCTCAACAGATGCAATAATAGATAATAACAAATCTTATGAAATTAATAAATATTACACAGCCTTTCGAGTACAAGCGAGCTCTAATTGCATGTTCATTAGAGGGTTCTATAAAATGCTACGAGTTTATGCTCTATGTCTTTTTTGCTAAGACTTTCGGCCTTTTATTCTTTCCCTTCAAAGATGCGTCTACATCTTTATTAGCATCGTTTTTTGTTTTTTCAATAGCTTATTTAGTTCGTCCTTTGGGAGGGTTGTTGTTTAGTCATATTGGTGATACTCTCGGAAGGATTAAAGTTCTTCCTCCCTTAACTCTTTTGATTACTTTTGCAACTCTTGCTATTGGACTGATTCCTACTTATAATCAAATAGGTATTCTAGCTCCTATACTATTAATATTATTTCGAATTATCCAA
>WNLI01202623.1:0-12930 GCA_025802215.1 Wirenia argentea | reverse complement strand
GTGGAGGCCGTTCTGCAAGTGAACAATTTCATCATGGAGAAAATACGTGAAAAACCAGAACTTGCCAAAGTCGAGGCCGAGAAAAGCGCGTCTGAACGACACAAACAGGTGACTACTGTACGTACTAATGGGTAATTTTGAGAGATTCATGACATTGATCATAATAAAGTAACAGTAAAGCGTTGTATTTCTACACCACACTTATTATGAATCTCCCCCTATCCGGCAAATGTCGGTTTACAATATGTGACCGTGCTACAGGGAAAGCGCTGCTAATACCCGCTCTTTACAAACAATTTAGCGCACAGCCTTACTCCTCAATCCTCAACCAATGCTTACTCCATCTAAGGAGAATATGCACAATCGGCACCGGTACCCACTCCTACAGCTGGGTCAACCGAGGCAATACAGCTGCCCCTCTCCGCCGTTAACAGTATCCCAATAGGGCCACGGCCCATCCTAGCTGCCTCTTCCATAGAATCTATACACAGCTCTGGTTGAGCCAAACTTTACTCCTAGGTAGCAGACTGGTCAGATGGTCTTATTCCAGAGAACACGGCCCAAATTTAGACTGCTGTGTCCCCGTAATCTTTTCCATTCGTTTAGTACAGGGACGTCCGGTACTCTTTCTGTTTTCACTTGTGATTTTCGGCAGGGCCGTGTCAACTGAATTTTTACCGTCAGATGCTGTAACACATACCAAAAATACGGCAACACAAAGTGAAACAAGGATTGCACAATGTAGACAGACTAATAACAAAATGAGAAGCATGACATATTGGAACATATGCCGCAAAACATCAGCAAATTTTTTTTTACCTTGATGAATCTCTTCATCAATACACATTACACAGTACAGCTAGATTGGTTGCCTCGTTGGTAGAGCAGTATTTAGTACAGTATTTATCGGTATTTCCTAAGTGTAATTTTGACATGTCAGTGGGAATGTCGAGAGCATGGACAGTTCCCCTCAATACCTGTGATGCTAGGGCGGGAATAGCTCAGACGATGAAGGCGTTGGCCTGACCACTTCATTTGGTACCCAGGGTTGTCGGTTCGAATCTTGAACTGTGCGAATGGCCTTTTATCTGAGAATCGTTAAAACACGGGCTTGTTTCTTTCTATGGTATTTATATGATATGGTTTTAATGGTATGATGGAGATTTATTGTACTGTATGTCTCCAAACGTGTACAATATTAGCTCTGTACATGATATTATTGATATACAATGACTCGTATAAATTATTAACAATTCACCGCCATATACAGTGTAGTCTAAACAGTAAACACAGCACATGTTATTGATAGTCAATATTTCTATTTCTCCCATTGCATTGTCACTGTCGTTTATGACCTCCCACAAACAGGTAATGGGAAAATTTAAATTTGCAGTTAAGCACATAAGTACGTTTTAATGATCTCCAAACTGACTATTTAGCATAACACAATGTATAATACTGTCCCTATTATTACGGAGTGTTTCGAAAAAAAGTAGAACCCACTAAATGTGCCCTAACTGTTGAAGCGTTGAATGTACACTTTGATATTTCCGCATTTTGAGATGTCTCGATCTACCAAATGTCCATCTTACATCATGGTCATGTGAGGGAGGACGCGAGCAAGGCATCAAATGCCAAAAGTGTCGCGGGTTCCATCCCAGGCAAAATCTTTCAACGTACCCACGTTTGCCTTCACTCGTTTAGTGACTAAATTCGGGGACTGGGTAGCTTTTGTAGGAAGCTGGCTTCTTCCCGCTGTCTTTGAGTCATGGAAATTGTCTTGAACATAGGCAGCTCAGCAGCTGGGGGTTCAGTTTCTGCATGCCGTTCAATTTTTTTGCCCAGAAATAAACAATTTGTAGACTTTCGTTCGCGCTGCATAATTATACATTCTGTGTAATCTTCTACAGTTAGGGTCCATTTAGTAGGGTTCGATTTTTCTGAAAACCCCTGTATAGACCAACAATCCCAACATTACAGTTTGAAATGCCAATAAGCCATTCCGCAAGTACATGATTTGTACATGTTCCAGTATTCACTGGGTGTGTATAATGGTTACAAAATCAATAAGTATATGTAGTCTGTACTATGAACTGCTTGCATATCTTTCACGACTAATGCATACACATACTCGGTGTTCAATTTCCAAAAAAAATTGTGTAAACTGTAGGCCTATTCGGTACGGTGTAAATATAATTCATTTGAAAAATTCGAGCACTGTGTTTATTGGTGTTCTATTTCAACAATTTTTTCAAAAACCTCGGTGCGCTATCTACCCTATAGAAATCGATTGAAATAGTGAAGTGCAATGGCTGGAATATGATGTAGGTATTGTTTACTGTCCATGTTTTTATATATTTTACTGACGATAACATACCTACAGATGACTGTTACAAGGTTACAACAGCTGAATAAATATACCATTATACTGTACGTAAAAATACTGCATACATGAGATGTGATACACTGTTGTACGCAAAGTAGAAGTACCCCCGGTTTTGACGATAACATGCTCCTTACAACACACAGTACCTTGCCATTCTCTCGTCATTACCCATTTTCACGTGATTAAACTGAGGCTATGCTTATGTTGTCTTGTCCACTGCCCAAGGACACAGCGAAAGTTTACTTTGGGAATTGAACCTGCAGGTAGGCAGCGGAGTGTATTCGAATCCATGACCCTTGAGGGCTACAGACTTTTGTAAATATTTTTTTTGATTAGATAGTTTATTGCTACCCTCATAAAATAATAAATAATAAATAAATAATAAATCACGCCTGTGATCTGACCATTAACTCTTTGACTGCCAGGATAATTAATTGCTTCTTGTCATGACGTATACGTATATACGTCTTTGGCAATCAAGGAGTTAACGACGGTGGCACAACTGTAATTACTCTATCACATTGGACTCTAGGGCAAGAGGTCCCGGGTTCAAGTCCTGGCGCAGCATCAGAATCATACTTTCTCTGGCGTGTATTATGTTCTCCATGACGTCCTTTGTCAAATTTCAGGTCACGGTCTAGTACTGAATGAACAAGTTAACCAAATCTGACATTCATGAACTTGAAATGATCACAGAAATACTTTGTACGGTACCTTAACGATTTTGCACATTAATGCACATTTTTCACCGCTATACCTCACCCATGCACAACTAACCCACCCCATGGTCACATGTTACAGTGTGACGTGAAATTTCAGGTCAAGATCTTAGTACCGAACAGTACGGCTGGCATGATCATCGGCAAACTCGGCAAATTCATCACCCAGATCAAGGAAAAGAGCGGCGCGTACGTGCAGATCTCACAAAAGTCAAAGGACACCAACCTGCCCGAGCGATGCGTCACTATAGCAGGTATGCTGGCCATATTTGACAGTAATGACGTACTACGACATACTGTAGTTAGCTCCAGTTACACTAAATATAGACGAAGGAGTCTGTTCCACGCTAAAGTCGGAGATCCATGTGCCATGTAAGCTGCGACTAGGCATTAGGCACGGACACTAGTGTGACAGTATGGATGAACTCTTGAGATTGTGGGGGTGGTTGGTAAGTCGGGGAATCCATGCATGTCCATGGCGGATTCAACCTGAAGACATAAACACAGGTGTGATATACCCACCTTGCCACCACCAACCCAACGTGAGGGAACATATCAGAATTAATTTTAAAGAGCAAAACTGAATGTTATACTTGAGGGTTTCGCAATGGGCACGAATGTGGCCTGCACGATGAGGTGTAAAAACCTCTCCCTCACATAAGCTAACTAACACCAAGTTCTATCTGTATCACAGCGGCTATCGGCAATAAGAATTTTACATGCCATTCATAATTTTTTTTTATAGGTCAATGTCTGTTTATATTTTGTGATTACTATAAGGGAATGTGCTAGTAGTAGCCTACACACCAGCATATCCTTTACAACATCGCACAGTCTTATTCCCCAACATACAGTTACTCCATCTAAAGATAGTGTGCACTATCGGACCCACTTCTACAGTTGGGTCAACAGAGGCAGTCGTACGAGATGTGTTTCCTAAGGACACTGTTTGAAATACACTCCCGACAAAGTACGATTTTTGGTCATCAACTGGTAATCAATTCTGCGACTATAGTCGCGCCACTTCAAGAAATACCGACCAAAAGTGTTCCAGTATTAAGGAATGTTTGACTATATAGATCTACATTCTACAAGAGAGCTCTTGAGATATCACGGATTCACAGTACTGGGTGTATTAATGGTTTCTGTAGTTTTTTCCGACTTTATAATGGTAATGTAAATTTATGAGTCTGTAGAATGACGCCCAGACATATCAATCTCTTGATTATGTTGGCAGTACAATCCCCATGAACATCCAAATGTCCCTCATATTGGTGGGTCAGCCATATGGCACTTTGTATATGTTGGATCTGAGTATGGCTCAAACAAAATTACTGACTAAACCATTATCTATACAGAGTACAGACTCGGTTGTCTGAACATGTCTATTGTCAATCTGACGGAAGTTACCCATTCTACCATAATATCCTCGACTCCGCGGACTCCTATACTGTACTATACTCCGGACTCCTATACTTACTATAAAGTCTGTTAAAGGGACATAATTATTATACTGTAAATGCAACAATACACGTTTCTGGAAATTAATCTATCATGTCACTGTACATTAGGTCGGTGCCAAGAAAAAAGCTGCTGAAAATGCCACCCATAGAAATTACCACCCACAAGAATACAACGTAAAAAATTGCCAGCCTGTCCTGTATAATTTAAGACCTTACGTAAATTTCTCCCATACACTTGGCCCTTGATGACAATATGTATCCATCGTCTACCAACAGGCGATATCAAGGAACATAAACATAAACAAGGATACGTAGGCATGGTGTTCATTACCACTCCCCTCTCCACAGCATACATCGCTTTCCTTACCATTTGCCCATTCAACCGACATGTGATCGTGATAGCTTTGAACAACGTACCATATTTTGGGGATTGATATGTGAACTTGCTATCCCACCCTTCTTGTCTGTCTTACTCCTCATAATTCATGACTGCAATCTCTTTTCCGCAGGCGATATCGAGTCGAACAAGGTGGCCGTAGACATGATCGTGGAAAAGATCAGCGAGGATCCACAGAGCGGCAGTTGTCCTAACATCAGTTACGCCGACTTTACCGGCCCTGTTGCCAGCGCCAATCCAACCGGCTCGCCATTCGCAAACCCTAACCAATTCAACTCGCCCAACCGTAACATGGAGGGGGGTATGTTCGGTGGGCAACACAGTGGCGCGTCCAACGCCATATCCAATTTCGGGACTCCGTTTAGTCTAACCAATTCGAGCGGCGGCGGCGGTTTCAGCAACATGAATATGGGAAGTGGGATGAGTCCGACGGCGATCGAGAGCGTCAAAGCGACGCTACGCAGTAACGGGTACAATGAACAGGCTACGGATGAGATAAGCATGGCTATGAATACCCTAGCATCGTACGGAATTCTCGGTATGGGTATGGCAGGTAACAACATGTCACAGTACCCATCGCCAAACCAACCACAGATCGCGGCGCCACCGAACCAAATGGGTTTAGCGTCTAGCCAAGGTCAATCGAACGCCGCGGCGTCATCCTACATGAACACCACCCCCACGAGCACCAACATGTCCCTCTTTGGTCCCGTCGGTAGTGGATCTAGCGGGTTCGGGACGTCCGGCGGTGCGACCGGCGTGAGTACGAGTCTCTTCAGTAATTCATCGCCTGGGCTAGCCGCCGCCGACCAACCGTACAACGCTGTCCAGACCGCGGAATCCATGAGTGGACCGAGTACGTATCCCGGCGGTTTCACTTCACCTGGCTCCGGTACATCACAGAATCCTGACCCATCGCAGAACCAGAACTCTTTCGGTTTAGGCACGGGAATGCAGTACACGAGCAACGATGATGTTAATTCTGGAAAGCGCGAGATCGAGGTGCCGGAGAGTATAGTAGGCGCGATTTTAGGTCCGGGGGGAATGGGTATACTCAAGCTACAAGCCGCGTCGTCCACCAATATTCAGATCTCCAAGAAGGGTGTTTACGCGCCGGGCACGCGTAACCGCGTCGTCACCATCACCGGCCCCGCTAACTGCGCCATGAACGCCGTCTATCTGATACAGCAAAGAATCCAACAGGAGGAGATGAAACGAGCGGCACAGAGTGGCAGTCGCTAATGTGTGCGGTCAGTGCTATGTCTATCCACGGGTCACTGTTACCACCACCATCTGAGTGACCCGTGTGTATAACCCGCTTGACCCGTGTACTGTGGTGGATGAGTCTCGTACAGTAATAGTGGTCTTCAACAAGCACTTGGTGATAATTATAGTCGTAATTAAAGTAATCATTACATACTATTATGAAATAATAATTATCCATGCTAATAATATATTACTCATTCTACATGCTATAATATAGTCGTTATTACATGAAATATTTATGGTTATAAGTTGTGTACCGGTATTACGAATGGCTCGCCGACGTTGGTATTTAGTTGAAGCTAAGCAAACCCGTAATCTTTCACTGTTAATCGTTATTGATCTAACTATCAATAATACGTTATTGATCGGACTTGGATCATTAACCAATTAAAGCATTGTGTAAATACCTCGTGCTTCATTGCATTGTATTAACAGGAAACTTGTAATTCATATTTAGATGTAGTATCGATGATTCTATATCGCGTATAACTTTGGACTGGTATTTCGCTATTGATTCAATCTTGTGATTCGAAAACCATAATCCTTTGAAGAGATCGATTGATCGAACTTTGAACGTTATGCTTTGATCTAAATGAAATTTGTAAACTACCATAGTATACTAATCTTAAATTAAATCATAAAAAAATACTTAAAATCAACCAACTTACGGCAAGGCCAACAAAATTAATCGATTGCATTAACGATATATATTTAGATTGTTGTAAACTCATCCAATAATTAGTGTAGTAAATTTGCATGTCGGATGTTGTAAGAGTAATGTGAGAACCGCCGCGGGACTAGAGTCTTTCAATAATCACCTATTTATTCCTCATGAATTGTTGCCCGTGGTGGTTGTTAAACTTCATCAAGATGCAGAAACTGTCGTGATGATGGTTGCCATGACAACGGTTGCTAAGCCGATCACTGCACATGGATACAGTCACTGCATATGGCCGGTAGCTGTCATGATAGCGGTTGGCGTATCTATAGTTGTCATGACAACGGTTGCCAAGGCCATTTATTGTGCAATGAAACGTGGCTAATAGCTGTCGTGATAACGGTTGCTATAACAGTTGCCAAGGCCAGTAACTGCACATGGAAGCGTGGCCAATAGTTGTCATGATAACAGTCGCTAACTGTTGCCAAGGCTGGTCACTGCATTCATTTAACCACTCTACGCTTTACCATTGTGAAATACGCTTTACCATTACGAAATCTGCATCTGTACTATTGCTTCATGTCCATGTTAGTATAAATGTGTATCGTGTCTTTAACGCAATTATATATGACAGGTTGGAAAATTGTATGTAATATTTTACCTATATACTATAATACCACTCATAGACAATTAACTACATCATATTCATCCTTTAAATTTACGGCATTTTTGTCTCGCTTTGTCTCAATTAAACTTTCGCATTTTACCCAAAATCGTAATATTTTAAACACATTCACACATTTTGATAGCATAGCTTTTTACAACTTACATCAAATTTCTCATTGCCATACATCTGAATGTACATAGCTCTCCACTGACATACCAAAAACACATGATTTTAGATCACCTTTCACTTATATACATACATATTACATATACATTACACAATTTCACACCCATATTACACATTAAGTACATTACACCGGACATATATTCATACCGTCGCGTTACCTGTCGCATATGTTGACGCTAAATACCCTTACGCTCTGTGCGGTAATTTTAATGCTTTTTAAGTCTATTAATGCGATTGTTAGTGATTCCCAATATCAGTGTGTTGTTATGTGTTAGGGTAATTTGTTATTTTTAACTTAATTTCACTTTTACCTTGACCTTGTTAGCTATTTTAAACCATTTGTATCCACTAAACTAGATTGAACTGTATGAATACAATACAGTTTACACTATCCTATCCACTAGCCTATACCCCTATCTCTAAAATTATCTATGATACAATTAATACTACGATACTATATAAATTATCACTAAAATAATGTATATCCAGAGTCTACTGTAGGTACCTATTCTATATAAAAAAACACAATAATATTACCTTCGATAAAGTCGTCATATTTATTTACTACCTTGCAAATGTGTGTCATTTATTATATTTTAGGTTTTTATGCTAAAATCTTCTTTCTTTAACACAAATTATTGTATTCCCTCCTTTTCATGAATACTTCCAGAATCTCTTAGAAGATTTCCACATAGATTTGTTTTGGCAGATATTTATGATGTTATTTAGAGGCATTCTCGTGAGAGTTATTTCTGAAGGGGAATGTAGCGAGTAGAACAATGCAAAGCAATAGTAGCGGCGTTGATGTCTAGTCGATGATATGTTGCTGATATAAAGATATCATTGCGGATATATCCGGATATCATCGTGAAATCAGGATATCATTGATAAATGTAAATGAAATCATCAAAATGGTTCGTCATAAAACCACAAAACTCATTTTCATTTTAGTAATCAAATTGATTTTCACTTGTTAAATATCCACAATGTTTTAATGTAAATATATCAGTTTTTTTCTTATGCCTCATTTTAACATCAATTCAAAGTTTGTGACACATAAGATATGCATTTTAGTTTTTTTAATAAACAAACCATTTAGCTACCATAAATCATACATAGAACATCATTGATAATAATTTTATATCCAAAATCGCTAGAAATATCACATCGTAGCTTTACCCCGTATTCTCGCATAAATACAGATTCGATCTGTACTGGCTGTGATATGGACGGAATATGTTATTGGTTTCTTATAATGTTTTTGACACAATTTGGCACGGCACGACGCGGCCCTATGAATCTTTTACACAAGTATTTTACGCTTTAAATACATCCAATTTGAGAGTACCAATAGCGGCTAAGACATCACCTCGTGTACCGCAATAATTCGCGTCTTGAGCACAGCACATAGGGAGGTTGGTTTACAAAAGATAATGAAGTGTCTAGGGTTGGGCCGAATCAGCATTTTTCCCAAACGAACTGAAACGGAACGCAACAAACTACTGAAATTCGGCCGAACCAAACGAAATTTCGGCCGAAAAGAACTAAATTTAGGCAGAACCGCCTCAAATTTTGGCCGAAGCTAATTTTGGCCGAGCCGAATCGAATGTTGGCTGGAATGAAATTCGGCTGGAATTGATTTTCGCGCAAATTTGGTAAACCGAAATGAAAAACCTATTTACTGAACTGGACCGAACCGAAATAAAAATCTTGTGTCGCCACCGAAAACCAAAATTTCTAAACTAAATCTGCAACCCTGGTACCATGACTACCATCATGTCTGGGCCTAGTGCGGCCAACCTCAGACCTGCTCCACAGCCATGACACGTGCCGTGCCAAAAACATTCGTGTAAAAGCGGTATTACGTAATAGTCTACTGTCGATGTGCTGGAATGTGCGCTATGTTCGAGTGCCTTTATCTATTCTGTTACGCCACATGAGCACTTCTGCAAATCATCCATATTTATGCTCTAGACTTATTGTTTTAGGAGGAACACAATAGATCATTCATCAATATGAATTTTTTACTCCATATTTTTCTGTTTACACCAATATCGCGCCATGCATTGTCAAAAGGACCTAAAAAGTGAAAAGCCAAAAGTAGCCGGCCTGCAGTCATATTATTTTATGCAGGAGTGCTTATGTGGTATATACTTATAATGCTTTAGAGTTTAGATTTAACAAAAAAATAGGCTTATTTATTATATAATAATCGGCACAATTTTTGACAAATATTTTATAGTACATTAGCGTACATTATTATACAGTCATACTTTATTAATATATTACCATTTAGTTTGAAACTTAGGATTCATATTGTATATTCTAATAATTTCTATCGACATTAAATACACATGTAAGGTAGCCCTGTATTGCTATGTAAAGATTCATTTATCATCACATATTGTATTATAATAATCTAGCATATACACCGATTAATATGGTATATACCGGTTTTGTATTTATTATAGACATTATTTATTGTAGGAATACAGTGTTACCCACATGGTACGACGTAATTTCGTATTTCGTTATCGATAAAATTTCATTGTTTATATATAACTAAACCCATCACATTTCCCCCATTTCGTTTCGCCAGTCGTTTAAAATGACATTATGTTGTGTGGATATCATGTGGGTAGCACATATACTGTACATCATATTTAATATATATAATTAATTATAATCTATGATTGTAAATTTGTTGCGCATAGATTTAACGTCGTATTCATAACCGAACAATGTGATAGCTATGTGAATGGATTGGGTTCATGTAATTTGTATATTAGAGCATGTAACATACGTTCGTTTTTCACTAGATACATAATTCATCAAAGTAGTCCATCAATATTTTGCTGTTAAAATTCATTTAATTTTCTTTAATTATGTGACATATATCTACTGTACATAGAATTGCTATACTGTGTAATCGCTCTACAGAGTGTATCGATAAAAATGAAAACTTCACTTCAAGGTTCAAACATAGAGTGTGATGTATATATAAGAGCTATACAAGGTCAAAGCCTAGTATTCCCTTTCTAACGAAATCGTACATGGTCTAAGTTGCCAAAAATTTTGTTACAACAGGAATGGCCTAAAAAATTGAAATTTTGTTGTCGAGTATGGTATATTTGAAAGTGAAGGATGTACCCTTTTGTCATATGCGTATAGGAATTTTCATATTATGTAATGTTGCTCAAAATGATCGAAAAAATTTAGTACAGCGCGGATTTGATCAAATCTTATAAATCTAACGATAATATACCAACTACACTGTCCTTGATCCATATGGTAAATTAATATCCGTTGAAAACGAATATATTGGGCTTTGAAATTGTGAAAAATGTCACCTTTCCTATAGGACCCTGGAGTAGACTTTAAGTCATGGTTCATTTCTATTGATACACTTTGTATATAGTTTGTCTACAATATATCTGTGATGGGCATAAAGTCGCGATTTGTATCCCTATAACTCATCAATCTAACTTATAACATTCATGCATGCCATGCGATAGAATTAATGTTTTTCATCTCATTTGAAAATATGCATAAAATGCATTCGTTGGCATCAAAATTGTCACTCTTGTCGTAAAGACGCTGTACGAAGAATCTAAGTCGGTCCATCAAATTAACAAGTTAGAGTTGTCTCAAAACTATATTGTAATTTTGTTTTTCAGTAAAACTAAATATATGTCTAGTAAATTTGACAGTACAATATAAAATATGCTAGAAAAAAGCGTGATTACAAAAATTGATTTCAAATTTTCAATGTATCTTCCTGCCATTCTAAGTTGCGCTTTTAAATAATTTTATCCGAAACATTGCAACGTTTTATGGAGCAGTTTGGTGAATGTTTTAATCGCATAAAATTTAGAAACCAGTTTGATTTGAACTAAAACTTGTTAATATATCGCCACAGTACTGGAAAAGAAATATGTCTTTATCGACAAGTCTGACATAATATCATGGTTAAAAATAGTTAAGAATAATAATTCTGTTAGAATATAATATTAATGTTATCGTACTATATAAACTTGAATATTGCAATAATGTCATTATTCGTTGTTTAGTATCGAGCATTTTGAATCATCTCCATCTTGAAAACGATCACACTTCATCTAATATAACATCATCACAAATTTGTTAAAGCTTGTAATATTCATTATAATTTATTATTGTTTATTTTTTATTATTTTACGGTACATTTTTGTATGCAAGGTGATTTCGTGAAGTGTGTGCAGTTGTCAATATTAATTTTACGTTCCCATAGATGCATGTAACCATGTTGCCAAGTTTTACCATTAACCATTTTTGTTTTTCACGAGTCATCCGCCATCTTTGTTTTATGTCCTCCCCCGACATTTTAGTAACCATCTTGGGGGTTCATATCCCCATCTTGGGGGTTCATATCCCCATCGCTACAGTCACACCCCGTTGTTTTACCACCATTAGGCGCCCACTTTGCGAAAGTCCACCAGATTTTACTGTGAATCATCGTATTTATCCGTGTACTCATTATTACTGTAATCATCATTATTTATTGTTAATGATTTGAAGGCGAAGAGCAGAGACTGGTTCGCGCATACAGATATCGTGTTCCTCTAGGTTATCAGTGGAATCTACGATTATAGAAATACAAATTATACACTGTTTATGCGCATTTTGTTTATATATTTTTGTGTGATTTTTGTGTGTGTAAAACTGACAGCTATCCGATACCGCACAATACCGGTCCGGACCCCCTGCTAACACTCTGCTTATAACCTCACACGGCTACACGCCACCACCCCACACATACACACACCACACGCGCATCAGACCACACTGCACACATCAACAGAACACATACATCCGACCACATGTCACCCGACCACATGTCATGTCACCGGATCGCATGTCACCCGACCACACTCCACTAACTCCACATACCACACTTCACACACCAGTCGACCACACACCAGTCGACCACACACCATCCGACCACACACCATCCGACCACACACCATCCGACCACACATCACCCGACCACACACCATCCGACCACACACAACCCTACCACACACCATCCGACCACACATCACCCGACCACACACCACCCGACCACACACCACCCTACCACACACCACCCTACCACACACCACCCTACCACACACCACCCGACCACACACCAGTCGACCACCCGACAACA
>WNLI01202512.1:0-12938 GCA_025802215.1 Wirenia argentea | reverse complement strand
ACGTGACAGGGAGTAAGATGTTTGTTGTTGGAGTTGATTTTATATATATGGCGCATCTTTCAACATTTTAAAACATTATTTTACATTACGATGAATACATAGTGATGATTGAATTTTCATATACCGACGGATGAAATTCTAGTACTACTCATATTTCCAAAATGATCGACATTCAACCTCTCATTCGTTTGCAGACTGATTTTGATAATTTAAAAAAACGTTTTCTGTAAAGTTTTCAACATGTTATAGGATTCTGCCATATATATTATGTTCTATTGCCAGACAAGTATGTGATAGTGGGGAGCCACCACGACTCATGGAGGTTTGGTGCTGTACATGTGGGCACAAGTGTAGCTGTACTTATGGAACTAGTCAATGCTATTTCATTACACACCCAACGAGGTAAAGTTTAGTTAAATTTTGTTCTCGATGCATGTATCTAGTATAGCTAGTGTCTATTTTTTTTCTTTTTGAGTTTGTTCTCGATACATGTATCTAGCATAGATAATAAGTATTTTTTGTTCTTTTTGAATTTGTTCTCGATGCGTGTATCTAGCATAGTTAATATACGCATCGGATGAGTCGCATGGGAACAAACAAGTGGTGACGGTTTCAGAATCATCATGCCTTAAGGCCGAGGACTCGAAGGATTATAAAAATCCCAAGTCAAAATGAGAAATCAGTGGAGAACATTACATTGGTGGGGAGAAAAAGTTGTAAAGACTGAAAAACCCTAACCATCGGCAATGCACCCACTGATCCTCCGCGCCTCAGTTTATTAGCCGAAGACTTCAGAGTAGGTGAACCACATCGGACCACGTTAATGGTCAAAGTCTGTGGTTCCACCTATACTGAGGTAAAGTAAAGTAAGGCGCTTAACTTATATACCACCTGTTGAGTTGTCACCGCTGGTGATTTGCGCCGTGCTATAGACCTCTGTGCGTAATAGCTGCGCGAATAGCACAACCTTTCTCCCCAATGTATATATCCATATGTGAACGCGAATATACAATCCGTACCAATTTGGCAGGGTTGGTATATTGAGCCTAGGGAATGTGCTCTCACCCACAGAACACCAATATATCACTCAAATCAGATAATTCTCTGATCGCCAAGTCCGAGATTCGAACCCACAACCCAGCTGCCTACCAAAGCACACACAGATAGCCTGGTGTGGGACTTCAACCCACAACTTGTCCGATCGACACTGCTGTGGTTCGATCCTGCAGTTAACCTTCTGACTACAAATCAATAAACAAAGACAGAAAAGAAATAATTAAATTAATGTCGGCGTTTCAGTCATTAGACTGACTACGATCTCAGTGCGTGAGACATATAACTGCACGCACTATGGATCGACAGCAACATCTAGACCACGGCACAATCAAGCTATGAACGGTCGCAGTCAAAAGTGGCCAAAAGCGAGTTGGTAGAAACCGGAGTACTCAGAGAGAACCACCGGACATGGGCATGGTTGCTCGCTTTAGCCACTAAACTAGTGGAAGCAAGCAGGGGTAAGTTTCTTTCCCAAGAGAATTACAGAAACACAAAGATTGACTGCGGCCCCGTCTTGAACCGAGGACCCATAGATCTCTAAGCGAGCACTGTACACACTGTGCCCCTGCCCCCTAACAACATAATGCAATCAGCAATTGCCCATGTGCTGTATGTGAATCCATGAACATAAACTACTATGCCAATTTTAGTTTCACCTTTCAGAAAAATTCAATTATGCTCTGGCGTCAGCGATTCGGTTTCCAAAAGGAACTGTACAATTTACACGGTTTTAAATTAACAATCGATGTTGTAGGTTGGAGACCGCGTAGGACAATCATCTTTGCCTTGTGGGGTGCCTCGGAGTACGGGCACATGGGGGCTTGGGAGTGGGTGCAGGTAGGTTTTGATTATGTATGGGGGGGGGGGGTTCGTCTTTGCATTGTGGGGTCAACGTAGTGGGGTGTGGGGTGCATTGCAGAGTATACGGTAGACACACAGGATGACTACAGGTATGGTGATTATTTATGGCTAAAAAAGTGTGTAATTTATGTGTGTATGTAGGCCATTAATTTTGTATGTGTTAACTCGTAACCTAATGAAATTGCGCAAAGAGAAGTTTTGTATTCACAAAAATTAACATGCTTATTCTGTTGAAATAAGAGCCCATTAGGTACATGCTCCTAATGTCCTCACAAATGCATACCCCTCTTCACACAACCTTACTCAATTCAGAATGAATGTCTACAACATTAACTGCTAAGGCGCGCCTGACTTCACACCTTTCGCAAGAGTGTCTGCCTTTCAACTCTCAGAAGTTTGGTGCAGCGTAATTCCCGCCAAATCACCTCCCCTTGGCAGCAATATTACTACGCTGTGAACTGGGACTTCACTCTTCTGAGCAAGATCTCCGCCGATCGTCAAAATAATTAAGGTTACATTAACTTAGGTAGTCTTATTATAAATTTGTGTGTAATAATTATTGTTACAATGCCTTATAACTTGACTTTTACAGCAATACACATCTGAGCTGTCCGCCGGTGCTGTTGCCTATATCAACTTAGACGCCGCCATTGTGGGTGAGTTAAAACATTGGGAAAATATTTAACCTTGGCCATTCTTACATCATATAGTGACTGTTAGAGTACTCAACATGGAGTTGTAGTTATTGCAGAGTGAAGATCAGGCATTGTCATATTAAGTGACCAATACATACAGTAGAAATTACGGTCATACATTTAAATGTAATTTTGTAGATGTTACTATTGAGTATTGGCGTATTGCAAGTTTAAAACCACTGCAGTTATTTTAGCATATTTTTTAAAGGATTTTGTATTTACAACCATTTGATTCTACAGTAGCAATACATAGATTCATAATGTTAATATGGACTACATCTTGTATAATTTGTATGAAATAAACTTAGGTACTGTGTAAAAAAGTAATTCCTTCGAAATGGCTAATAGAATCTGGATCTTATCTCGGTTCGTAGTGCGAAGCGGAGCAATGCATTGTATAGTCACACTGCACCGCCTGGACAGAGCACAAGTCAATCGCAGGTTACTGTCCGAGTTTCTCACACGGCTGGTACACGGAGCAAACTCTACCCAATTATCACAGGAAATGCATGGATTGAACTCACGGCTGACACTTATGATCATGATCAGTTTATCGGGGCACTAGGCTACTAGCTCATTAGACCGTTCAGCGACCATGATAAATAAGTTTTTAAAAATAGAAAGCACCTGTTTACATAATATATTATGGGAGGATAATATATTCAGGAGAGCCGTTTTCTCTGTAAGCAGAAGGTCATGGGTTTTAATCCTGGCTACGCTGATCTGGTATATGTATTGTCACTAAATTGTGAGTTCATTTCCCCAACGTAACCATACGTGTGTCCTTTGGCAAGGCAGCATAACCATAGCCTCGGTTCACCCAGCTGTGAATGGTTACAGTTGAGTGCTCACGTGGGAGATTTGAGTTGGGGTAGTACTATGTTGTAAGGGGGATGCCATCGCCGAAATCCCATTTCCCAATAGGTCCTTCTACCGTCATCAAAACGCAGTGATGCGTAATAAAAAGATAGAGAAATGTACAACTTTACTTCATTTTTCTTTCTTTTACAGGGTCGTACAGTTTCACAAGTGACAGTGACCCACTTCTCACTGACCTAATTATGGCAGCCACAGCCTCAGTCACCAGTCCCGACCTACATAACTCCTCAGTTCTGGATGTGTGGATGACCCGATTTCCCTCCTCTAACTCATTACCACGGTTTGTCACTGACATAATTATATACGACCTCAAAAACTAATCTTGACCTACATAACTCATATATCCTGGATGTATGACCCAATTCCCCAACTCCATCTCAGACTCAGACCACTGTTTGTAGTCTTACAAAAAATATTCATTTACTACAACACAAAACTAGGTAAACAAACCTAATATTTTAAGCATCTACAGTTTGTACTGACCTAATTATATATGACCTCAAAAACCAGTTATGACCTACATAACTCCTCCATCCTGACCTAGACGTGTGGATGATCTGATTTCCTTCATCTAACTCTAACTCATTACCACAGTTTGTTTCACTGACCTAATTATGTATGACCTCAAAAACTAATCCTGACCTACATAACTCATGACCCGATTTCACTCATCTATCTTAGACTCATTACCACGATTTGTTCTCACTGAACTACGTAATTAAGTACGACCTCCGTCCTGACCTACATAACTCCTCAGTCTTGAACTACATAACTCCTCAGTCTTGACCTACATAACTTCCCAGTCCTGACCTACATATCTCCCCATTCCTGACCTACATATCTCCTCAGTCTTGAGTCTTGACCTACATAACTCCTCAGTCCTGACCTACATAACTCCACAGTCCTGACCTACGCAACTTCTCAGTTCTAACCTATATAACTCCCCACTCCTGACCTACATAACTCTTCAGTCTTGTAGGAATGGATGACCCCGATTCTCTTCCTCTACTTCTCAGTCATTTCCACAGTTTGTATCATAAATATCCTTGTGTAATTAATGTGACCAACTCAATTTTCCTCCCTACGTCTCAATTGTATATGCCTACAATACAGTATAGCTGAACTATTAAAGTTAAAGTATCCACGATTGGTCGCTTAATGAAAATTTGGATCAACTCTCTCTCCCGAACCAGCGTTATTCACATTGTAGAATATGAACGTTTTAGGCAGAAAAAACTGTGGTTATTATTTTGAATAATGTTCGCGCACTGCGGATGAATCACTGACTCGAGAGCCCACTTCGAATGTTAGATATTACACCGGATTTGGCCATTTTTCCTGTTTTAACTTTGAGGTAAACGGGTCACTCTTTAGTCGTATTGTGGTATTAGATGGTTTGAAATGTACTGTACTTCAATGTCGTTTCTTTGTAATTCAGGGGTTGAAAGCAACAAGCTGCTATGTTATATTTCTATAACATGTTGTACGTTAGGCTGTTGCCTACAAACACCTCAATTGTATATTGTGAGTTTTGATATTTTTACTATTTCTACTTCAACGGGGATGCAAGAACTCTAACCCGTGACAGACAAGAATGGTGACATGCTGTCATCGAAGCACTGACAAGTGCATGATACAAAATGATGATGATGCTCAGTACAGGGTGGATATTTAATACCATCATCCCTAAGCCGATTTTCTCTCCTGAGGCCATGTCAACTGAGAGAGATAAATTCGGCTGAGGGACGAAGATATCCCGTATCCATCCCCATACTGAAAAATGAATTTATCTCATCTTTCAACTGAGCATGCAAAAATCATTTAAATCCACATTATGCTATAGAATGCATTTATATGTTTTGTTGCCATTTTGCAATCGAAGACACACGCACAATAACATCATCGACATCTGTGGACACGTTGGTTGAATAGGCCTAGTGTATTTTGTGAAGAAATACAAATCTAGGAAAATGGTTTGGCCCTTGTTTTGAAACACATATTTTCAAAATACAACAAAAAATCCTGGAAAATGAATAAATGCTGCGTCGCACTTTATAGCTATTGGCCAATTGAACTTGTGAAAAATTTTCGAAGATGGGATAATATTATATGATATCAAATTTTTCAACATAGGAAACATAGGGAATATTGGAATTTGTGTTTGGAAAGTACTGTTTTGTAAGGTGAATGTTATAGCTGTTGTCGCGGTAAGTAAATACAGTATTTACAACGCTATTGAATCAGTTGTATTAATTGCTATCTGTATGAAGGTTACATTTGATTAATCACCTCGACTGCCAGAACCTGTTTCTGACGTATTAATACATCTTTGTCAATCAAGTGGTTAATAATTTTGTCCTTACTCCCAGGGTTCACGCTACGCGCGCATTTCGTGCCATTAGTGATTTTAAAAACTACTTTGGCACTTAAAAAACTTAATTGGCACAAGCACTGGCATGTACTGGTCACATTTTTATCAGTCTAGTCATCTTATTTTTGCAACATTAGCTTCAGTTTCTCATGTTCCTTGACTGTTCATCCACAAGTTACTCTATATTAACAGTCTTCAAATTACTTAAAATTATATGAACCTGATTAGTTATCAGGCACATGAAAATTTATATTGGCACAACAACAATTAGATTGGCACATAGTCTGGCACAAACAGGTTTGTACTCAGTGTGAGCCCTGCTTACTTCTTCCATCCAGTCTACATCTAACCATACCTGCTATCCACAGGTTTCTGCCGATGACATACAGAAGACATACGGCGGTACCGGGTATAACTCCTCAACATATGCCAGGTATGTGTTAACAACTTAACACGGTTACAAATACACTAGTGATGAGCAAATAGTATGATACCCCCTTTACATGGACATTTTCTATCCAGGCCCGGCATACTACGGCACGGCGCCAGCCCACGAACCTTTTATACACGTATTTTAAAACTGTAAATTTATATGGATATGTGTAATTGTACTACGAACTGTGCATAATACAGCATTAAAAATATGATACGTGTGATACTATAATTTCATTTTAATTCACTTTTAAAAAGTATACCCAATTAGTAATTTGCATTATCTTAGCATATTTAGTAAAAAATCTCTTATTATATCAAGGTTATTTTCTTCAATAAGTTTTGTAGTGTCCAATCAGTTATACATACACAGGATGTTATTGAACATTAATGTACTCAAATTTAAAAGTCTATAATTTTATAAATATACAGAGTATAATATTAAAATATATATGGTTTGATAAACATGAATTTTGTGTTGAAATTTTCAGCTCAACCAACGCCTACATGCTCATGTACCGACAGATTGATAAAGACCGCAACACAGGTGATTTACTGTATAATTTTTGTTGTAAAAATAATGGTTATTTTATTCCAATTCTGTAATTAAATATTGACAGTTGGATGATTTGAGCTATCGTTCAATTTCATTGTACACAACCATGGCACGTTTATGTTTTGAATGTAATTAGAGACAAATATAGCGCACTTCCACCCAACATACCTGACAACAGCAGTTGCACGTTTATGTATAAATTTCTATATATAATTACTTTTATTTGAAAAAAAGTAAAAGTAAATCCGAGCCAGAGTGGCCCATAGAGCAGGAGCTTAACCCTGTTTCTGTAGTGCTAAGAGGATGAGTGTAGCCGAAACACCCCCTGGATAGGACACTAGTCTATCGCAGGTTACTTTCCGACTTTCTCACGTGGCTGGTGCGTGGAGCAAAGTCTACGCAATTTTAATTTCTGGGTAAAAATCGACGGCACATGTGGGGATTGAACCCATCGCTGCCGCCTAGGACCGTGATCGGTTTATCGGAGTACCTTTGACCATTCGGCCACCGCGACCCTAATTTGGCAAGTAATAGGGAGCGACAGAACTCTGCTCATACAGCTGTATCAAAATGAAAGGATGACGGGGAAAGCCATGTTTTTGAATCCTAACTATCTAAACCAAAACCTGTCTAGTAAAAATAATTCTTTCGTAGCCTCCGAAGTGGTTAATAGAGTAGGCTATCCGTCACAAGCAACAGCTTTGGAACACATCAAGCTTATTATATACAGAAGGCTCTCCGAACGGGCAATCTCTCCATAAACAAGCGACAAACAACCTACACTTGATGTGACCATTTATCTGCTTGTGCCCCATGGGCCATGATAGATCCGAGCAGGCAGTCCCATGACCACGAAGCTCGGCTAATGTGTGCCTGTACTTCACTCTATGGACACATTAGCTGAAATCCAGATCCCTCCACCCGCCCTACCTCGGCTTCTTCAAGAAGAATTCGCTGGTATGGCTGCTGGACACGCTTAGCAGTCATAACCTTTGCTTAGTAACATAAATTTAATTATAGTTGAGCACTTTATTCCTTAGTGGAATACGACCACATCCTAGTGCGACATGTGTAAGTACGACTCATTTCAAGGTAGTGCTATCCCAATGGGGCTGCCCGTGGCTAGCACTGCAACCTATGTCCAACACATGTAAAGTGACCGAAAGATGTTATCATGGTGGGGAAACTGGAGAATCCGGAGAAAACCACCGAATGAAGGGAGGATATTTCCATCTTCATTACGTGAAGGCAGTGGGAAGAAGCCAGTAAAATTCCTACGAAAGCTACCCAGTCCCCAGCTGGTCAATTTAGTCAATGAACTAACATAAATTTAAATATATATATATAAATACCAATAAAATACAAACTTGTTGTTTTTCACGCGGATCATTCTATCCGTGTAGGTGAAAGGCATGAGGTTGTCAAACACGAGGTAGTGATCTGCGTTGGGGTCGGGTCGGTCTCCTAATTTTGGCTCCTTCTCCCCTCCCTCCATGTATTCTAGAAACACATCGGGACTTTCTCCTTCCCCTACAAAATTCACACACTATATAGTGCAAATGGAAATTAATATATAAACATTTTCATATAACGTATGTATTGATAGCTCAGTACTGTAAAGCATGGGGCTGCCATTCATTTGATAGTCAGGTCATGGGTTCGAATCTTAGACTGAGTGATCAACGTTTTATCTGAAAATTGTTCAGAGTGATTTCTCGGTGTTCTGTGGGTGAGAGCACATTTTCCTAGCCTCAGTTTACCAAGCCTGTAAACTTATTACCGATGTATAGGTCGAGAAGTAAAGCCATGCATATAATTATTATAATTTGCTAGATCGAGAGAGACTTTACTTTACTTTACATCCCTAGGTACACGCCTCGAAAACAAACACACACACCAACCAACCTTTACATCGTATAAGATGAGTAATTTGATAAGATTATCTCAAATTCTTACCTCAAAGTGAGAGGGTAATAATTTCACAGTTGCTTCACATCAATATCAGTCGTTGCAGCCGAATTCCGTGAGAAAGCCCAAGGAAAATATTACTTCTTTAATAATATAATCTCTATACACCATATCGTAAACTATTATAATGAATGCAAATCTGGGAAAATACAAAATAGCTATCTATAAGCATGAGTTCGGTTACACAATAATGTACCACAGTCGGCTATTGACCTGCGGCAAATTGGGTTTTTCCACTGACGGAATTAATTTCTCTAGCAATATTTGCAATCTGTATTGTATGATTATTGATTGGTAGTATGAAATATTGATTTCGGTATTTAATTACGTAATAAACGTAGTAAAATTTACATAATGTCACAATAAATATACATAGTGCACTTAACACTGACATTACGCCATTCATAATTATATTGATATTATGCATGGATTTACTTCCCAACTTATACCCGAGTTTTAATACGGTATACAGTATATATGACCTATATGCGAGACCCGTGTGTATGCACGATCAATTTTCAGAATCAGTACACCGAGACAGGGAAATGCTTTCTTACACAGGATAAGAATATACAATTGAAGAAAACTCATGGCCCATCCAATACCCCAACAGTTCAAACAGATCTTGTACATTGTACAGTACATCAGCTCAAAAACAATACGTTGAACTACAAATAAGGATAAAATACCCACCTATATAAGTGTCAAGTCACAGACCACGATCAGTTGTACCGACTGAATCTCGAGCGGCGTCGGTGAGAAAACCACATCGATGACGGCCTCTGTGCTAAAAATCAAAAACCCATATGCCTACAAATAATGATAAAATACCCACTTATGCGGGTCAAATCACTGATATGACAGTTGTCACAGACCACAATAAGTTGTTCCGACTGAATTCATAGCATCGGCGGCGAGAAAACTACCTCGAAGATGGGGTTGTCCCCACCCAACAGCTCAAAAACAACTAAAATAACGATAACATACCAACCTATCACTGATATGACAGCTGTCACGATTACACACCATCCGACTGAATCTCAAGGGCCGTCGGCAAAAAATCACCTCAATGAGCTCCCTATATCCTTCCAACATCTAAAAACAACCTATAAAACAAAAATAACAATAAATACCCTCCTATGACACTGATATGACAGTTGTTTCGACTGAATTATGAGCGTGGTTGGTGAGAAAACCACGTCAATGACGGCATTGTCCCCTCCGAACAGCTGAATAAGAACATCCAACTACAAATAACGCTAAAATACACACCTTTATATATAAGAGTCAAATCACTGATATGACAGTTGTCACAGACCATGATAAGTTGTTCCGACTGAATTCCGAGGGTGGTCGGCGAGAAAACTACCTCGATAACGGCGTTGTTCCCTCCGAACAGCAAAATAGGAACATATAACTACAAATAACGATAACTACCCACCTATAAGAGTCAGATCACAGTTGTCGCAGACCACGATAAATTGTTCTGACTGAATTCCAATGGTTGTCAATGAAAAAATCACCTCGATCACAGCTTTATACCCGCCCAAAAGCTAAAAGTGACACACACACCTACAATAATGATAAAATACCTACCTATAAGCGTCAAGTCACTGATATGACAGTTGTCGCAGACCACAGTAAGTTGTTCCGACTGAATCCCAAGCGTCGTCAGCGAGAAAATGACCTCAATAGTAGCATCTCTACAAAAAAATCTAAAAAACAGCATGTACAACTACAAACTGCAAATAACGATAAAATACCCACCTATAAGAGTTAAATCGCTGATATGACAGTTTAGTTGTCACAGACCATAAGTTGTTCTGACTAAATCCTGAGCGTCGTCAGCAAGAATATCACCTCAATGAGCTAGCTGTCCTTCCAACAGATCCAAAACACTAATATACAAATCACGATAAAATAGGCTACCCACCTATAAGCGTCAAATCACTGATATGGCAGTTGTCACAGACCATGATAAGTTGTTCCGACTGAATCCCAAGCGTCGTCGGCGAGAAAACGACCTCGATGACGGCGTTGTCCCCTCCCAACAGCTCAAACACGACCGGGTGAATCTCAAACATACCGATGTGCAGGTTGGAGTGACACACGGCTGACTGAAAACATAAAATTCAAAATTAAGTTGTCGCATTTTTTCTGGGGTAAAAATGGTTGCAGGCTGGTGGCAGGCAATCTTATAACACTGGACAAGAACACTTCACACAACCACGCACTTTGATCCTTACAATGTGATAGACTTCAATACACTGCGCTACATTGTGCTACACCGCACTACACTGAGATATTCTGCCACACAACGATGTGGTACTAGTACCATGCTGTACCATGCTGTACCATGCTACATCAAATGAAGCCATCAAATAAAATGCACAGATGGGAGGAGAGGAGAAACGAAAGTTATCAAGACAGTGAAGACAAGGTTCGCTCCACACAACGAGCCCAGTTATGCACACGCATACAACTCACCGGATGCGGTCTACGCACACATTCAACAGTTGGGGTACACCATGTTACAGAGAGCGATCACGAACGCGATTCATGGTATGGTACAACCAAAACTGAACAAGTGTCAATGTCTAGCGATAAGTGGTTCTTGAGAAGATGTTTTAGTAAAAAGTTTACGGACGTACGGACGGACATCCGGACGTAGGACGGCAGCGGATTGCAATAGCTCACTTAAGCATTCGCTCAGGTGAGCTAAGAAAAGAGGGGGCACATTATGCTTTCAGTCATCACATGCATGGGATCGGATCATTGGCCAGATTTCTCACCACCTCTTGCGTGACAATAGAGGGTATTCAAACATAACAAGTTTATCTGCCAAAATTGCTATTTCAAAAAGGAAGGTTATGTAGATTGGAGTGACATTTGGCTGACTGGAATGGAAATCTTTGACATAGTTTCATATGTCATTTCTAATTCCGCTGCTCGTCAATTCAAACCGTACTCACTGCTCAAGCACGAAAATAGTGTATTGTACTCTAGATTGCTAGATAACCCACTAGAATCAAACCTTAAAGTTGGTGGCTGGCCAGGCGGACTGAGGAAGCAGACAGAACTTCCCTGAACCTCCCGTGTTCTTGACGAGGAACTGTGAGACACGTCGACCTCCCAGAAGGCAGTGGCCTACGTGCAGGTTTGATGGCACTGGAAACGACATCAAATTATTGCAAATTATTATTTTTTAAGCCCTCGGCTCTCAATAGGTTAAAGTTTATGCATTATCATCATCATAACGTTAATGATGATGATGGTGATTTTTATAATAGGTTTGCATTATATAGGCGTAAATATCAGATTAAAACTGTGTGAAGCAGTTCATACTTTTCTACATGTAATTCTAGTAGGTTTCTAAATTGTTAAAATTTGTGCACATTTTAACATACAGTAGGTCCTTGGTGGGTGAATCATTCGTTGATCAATCAACTGCTCAATCGCTGAGTCTGATCGATCATGACTGAGAGTAGAGGACCAGTCACAACAATCAACAAATCAATCACAACACATTAGATGAATCCATTAATCCATTATTTAAACTATCAAACAACCAATCAATGTCAGGTCAATCAATGACAGATCAATCAAACAACCAATAGCCTGACCAGTCGAATACTAGAATGATCGATCAACAGGTAAATCGACTGGTAACTGATTGATAGGTAGTTACTACAGTACAAATACCAATCTATCAAGAGGTCAATCAAATAATATATACAGTGGCGAATCAAGGTTGATCGATCACGATTTAGATTGGTCTGTAGTAGTTAAGAGAGCACGGTTAGAATTTCGACTGCCATGTCCCCTTAATTTTCCCCATTCATTCAGTACCATGACTTCCGAGACTCTTTCGGTTTATACTTGCCATTTTCCGGGGAACCGCGTCAACTAAAATTTTACCGATTGCTTAAGATTGCTCAATCGAGATAACATACAGTACAAGTGTATTCTAAAATTTCACTAACACGAAAGTATAGGGGGAGGGCGTCTCCCACGTAGGTGAATCTTTAGTTCCGTCGCCTGTGTTTGCACACAGAGAAGGTCGTCATAGTCGGAAAGCGAATCCGGCGCGAAGGAGATCGTGTAAATACAGCTCATACCC
>WNLI01202401.1:0-12939 GCA_025802215.1 Wirenia argentea | reverse complement strand
GGGGCTCATTTCTCATATGGACAGCTCACCAAATCTGACTGACATCACCAACTCCCTTACCATTTCACTCCTTGGTTGATCGATTGATTGGTTGATTGACATTGTTTTGTTCTGTGCAGCATGTGTGATGCAGTGTGGTGGATGTTTCATATCTCACATGGACAGGTCACTATCATTCAATCTGACAGCCATCACTATCTCCCTCACCATTTCCGTAATAAATTGATTGGTTGATTCGTTGGTTGATTGATTGATTGGTTGGTTGATTGACATTGTTTTGTTCTGTCCAGCATTATTGTGGGATGCAGTGTGGCGGAGGGCTCATATCACACATGCACAGATCACAATCATTCAACCTGACAGACATCAACGCTTTCTCACCATTTTACTCCTTGATTGATTGATTGATTGATTGTTTGGTTGGTTGGTTGGTTGATTGATTGATTGGTTGATTGATTGAATGATTGATTGAATGATTGATATGTTGGTTGATTGGTTGGTTGGTTGATTAACTGTTTCCTTCTGTCACCTCCAGCATGTGGGATGCAGAGTGGTGGAGGGTTCATATCACATATAATGGACAGCTCACTATCACACAACCTGACATCCATAACAAACCCCCTCACCATTTCAGATATATACTGTACGTATTGATTGGTTGATTGGATGATTGATTGGTTAAGCGACATTGTTTTGTTCTGTGCCGCATGTGGGATGCAGTGTGGCAGAGGACTCATATCTCACACAGACAGGTCACTATCATTCAATCTGACAGCCATCACTAACTCCCTCACCATTTCAGTAATAAATTGATTGGTTGATTGGTTGATTGATTGGTTAATTGACATTGTTTTGTTCTGTTCAGCATGTGGGATGCAGTGTGGTGGAGGGCTCATATCACACATGGATAGCTCACTATCACCCAACCTGACAGCTATAACCAATTCCCTCACCATATCACCCCGTGTACAACTTGACCAGCAGCGACAGGCCATCACAGAATATCAGGTGATATTTTTATTTTGGGGTAGAAAGCAATGGTTGATAAATATATAAGCTCTATTGTAGTGTATGAAACATTTATACAGTAAGATATATTAATTATGATAATTTAAATAATTACACGAGGTGCACTGAGTATGGGAGGCTAGGCGAGTATTCTGATGCCCTGGCTGAGTAACATAAACGATATCACATATGCATCCTGAGGCGAGGCCATGAACAGATCTTTATGTTCCCCATTAATAACCTAATTATTCTCTTTATATGGAGCTCGCTTTCGCCGAATGGTCTAAGGCGCTGGCACACCGATAAACCGCTCGGGTAGACTTTGCTTCGTGTACCAGCCACCTGAGAGTCGGAAAGTAACCTGCGATAGACTTGTGTCCTGTCCAGGCGATACAGTGTGGCTTCGGCTGTATACATTGACATTGTTACACTTTGCACTGTGAACCGAGATAGGCTCCGGACTCTATTAGCCACTTCGGAGGCTACGACGGATTACTTCTTTACATGGAGTAAGCATTGGTTGGGCTGTGTGAGCGTTGACCGCATAAACAACGCCTTGCGCATTAGGAGTCACACATTGTAAGACCTATAAGATCCTAAAGTGCAGTGTAGAAATATGACGCTTAACATTTTACATCATATATACAGTGCATTATTACAGTATCATATTTCATGTAAGAATATAACATTCTGGTAATATTAATACTCATATTTGAATTTTTAGGACATGATGGACAATTTGAACTTACTCGTGCACTTGAAAAACAACTTCACAATTCAGGTAAGAACCCCTTACCCTGTATTTCTATGATTTGGTGACTACACATTGTCTGCCAGATGTTATGTAAGCGTGACATAAATGAGTAGGCCTACGGTAAGCCGTTACAGGGTTACATGATAAATGCAATGTACAAACCAATATACAGTGTTACGTGATACATGCAATGTACAAACGTACAGATATGCTCGCTATGTCTCTTCAATGGCATGAACTATTGGATGGAAGGTGCTTTGTACTAGGGTCATGACTCATCTCGCCACGGCTGAATCCATATGCATGACAGCGATGTTATCAAGGATGGTCTTGGATTACTTTCACTACTCTCCAGTATACAACCAATCCGAGATCTTATTCAGTTGGTTTAAATCACACGATTTTTCTGGTCCCTGGTTACTACGGTCAGTTGATGGATTCGCGCAAAAAAAGGACAGTATATACGTACAAGAATTTGACATAGCCTAACTACATCGGACATATAAATCTAACGGTTTATATAGGGCGAATTCTTATTTTGTATATTTACAGTGACTTTCGTAATAGTCTTTACATAAAATTTCAATAGGGAGCTCATAGCGCCCGACTCATAATCAGAAGGTCCCAAGTTATATTTTGTGGGGTCTAAGTTGTGGGGTTCCAAAGTGAGGTTTTGGTTGGACAGCATTACAGTAGTTCGACCTGGTATAAATAGGTGCCATTGAGTGTTCCCATGGTAACGTGGGACTTTGAGGTGGGGAATCAGGATGACTGTCTTGTAACATGATATCACCACTCTTACAACACATTGACGTGTAAAAATCTTCTATTTTCCTTTTTTACTTTACATGAAAATACTAACTATATATAGACTATCACACTTTAGCAAACATTAATTTTGTATTCACATTGTTACGTAGATGAACCTGCTGCAAGATCAGATCAAGATCCGAGAAGTGATCTTCCCACGTCTTCTCTCATCTCATGACGGTATCGCTGATGTTGTGTCCGACGTTCAAACATTGTACTCATTCACACAAGGTGGGTGTGTTAACTAATAGATTACTTTTTGAAATTATGTAACTTTCAATCGAAGAAAATGCATATCCCTTTAAGGATGATTTATACTAAATTTCCATCAATAGGAAAGGAAACCTAACGCAATTTAAAATTTTAATACAACAAAATTGTAATATTGTAAATAAGCCTATTCATTGTCGTCCGGTAATTACTGTACTACTAGAGTCTCTATATTCTACATCGTATAATTATACTAAAGTCCATGCCGATAAGGCCTATTATATCAATTAACAAACAGTAGCCTACACACAAATGAGTACCGGAAACAAGAATGATAACTCTTGGTATATAATACCAATAGTACTACTGTATAGCTATAGGTTATTTCCCTTGATTACAATTTATACTAAATTTCCATCAATAGGAAAGGAAACCTAACGCAATTTAAAATTTTTAATACAACAAAATTTTAATATTGTAAATAAGCCTACGTACTGAGTGACTATAATAATATGAAATTGTGTAACAATTGTGAATCATTATTGAAAATAATTATACATTATAAAAATTATACAAGTATGTCTTCATATGTTATAAAAATTATACTTGTATTGAAAAAACAGAGAGTTTCTAATTATTAAATTCTGTAACTTAAAAGTATTTGATAACAAGATATCCATGATTTGCAGAAACAAAATATTAACGACATTGTATTGTATATTATTTGTAGCATATTATTTATATAATAGGCTACAGCTAGTAGACGTACATGCACATTGCATATTTCAAATACCAAAGTAATAATTTATACTATACAGTATAATAATAGTATAATACAGTAACATTTCAAATAACAAAACACAATAATGGGATCAAGTTTAGTAGGTACTGTAACTAGTTGTGAATCAAAACATTACAGTCATGAATGTAGCTAAATGTTATGTATAGGCTAGCTACTAGCTAGTCAGCATAATAATATATGATAACCAATTCTGTAAAATATACTGTATAAAATGGGTAAAATGACTGCCACAGTCATCAACTAGATCTGAGAATGGCCAATAAAAAACATTGAGTACTAATGATTCGATTAATTATGACCAATTATTTATATGAGTAATATTAATATATATAATACAGTCTGTACTGTATGATGTACTAATGTATATAGATAATGACCATAACAACATGCATAGTATACTGTATGTAGTAGGTAGATACTATACTAATTTATCTGCATCAGAACACATTTGTACAATAATTTTGTAAATTATATAATATGAAAAGAAACAGTTATAATTTAAAAACACACAAAAAAAACTTACAATATTTGTAATCTGCATTGCAGTCTAATTATTAATAATGCATGTGGCATAGCTTTCAATTCCTACCATATAAACTGTTACTGGCCGCAGTAGAATACATGACGTATATTGTATTATTCACACCTCATGAGACATGACGACAAACAATGGTATTATAGTATGCCTACCAAAATAATAGGATTATAATTTCATCGAATTGAAAATGTACCATGACTATTGCATTGTTAAACCCGACAATATGTTTATTTGAAGTAAGTCCAACAAAAATCACAAATAAAATCTACTTAAAGTCACAAAACAAAATTGTGAAAATACAGTAATAGTAATACTAAATGTAACTCTCTTGTATCTATTATACATATTATATTGAGAGAATAAAACTACCCGGATATTCTCCAGGCAGCGACCTTCCAAGACCTGTTACGTAGTGGTTCTGGGTTCGACGATCCCAGAGGTATGAAAGCTCTCTTGGGTAGAATCAGAGGCTGAGCTACAGACATTTTGATTAGTCGTTGATACCATATTTTGCCCTTCCAGATGGGAGCAATTAATGTAGCTACAGCTTTTTGGTTATGTACAACTTGTAACACTTTATCTATTAAACAAAATGGTGGGTTAACATAATTGTTTTCAGTATTCCAATTGGTCTGGGCAAGAGCATCTACACCTTCAGTAAACGGTTGGTAAAACCGCGAATTAAATCGATCAAGTTGGGTACTGGATACATCAGCAAAACGATCTATGGTGTGGGGGCCATACATAGAGTCGAGGTATGCAAACATTGCTGGATGTAGCATCCAATTGGCTTTATCTGATATGCGAGATAGCGCGTCTGCTGATCTGTTAGCAATGCCAGTTATGTGATTACATTCTAGAGTAGCATTAGACGACAAAATTTCATGCCATATAGCGGTCGATATTTTAGACAGTGTTTTGTTTGGACCACCCTTGTGATTCGTATAGCATCTAGCAGTGATATTGTCTGTGAGTACTTGTATGTGCTTTCCTTGTATATCATTTTTGAAGGATAAAATCCCCATTAAGATGGCGTAAAGCTCCCGGATATTTGAATGTTGATTTGATACATAGTCATTCCAGAAGCCACTAGCTTCTTTGTTACCTGTCACAGCTCCCCAGCCTGTGCTTGAAGCATCAGTTGTAATCTGTATGTCTACAGTTTTATTAACCACACGTTTAATGTTCCATTCGTCTATAGAATTCAACCACCATGAAAGTTCTGAAATACTGTCATAATCTAGACATAATCTGTCTTCCCAGTTATATCTAGTGTTAATAAGTCTATACACGCCACGAAGAAACAGTTTTCCAGGTTCAACAGCCCAACACATGGATATACACTTTCCAGCTATACTGGCTAGAGTACGTGCTCGTATTGAAGGTTTGTTCAATGCATTTCTTAAATCATGTTTGAGTTTTGATACACGTTTATGTTGTACCTTTATTTCGGGATACGTGTCATGACTTGTGGTGTATATTACATATCCAATATAGTCAATTTCATTTTGGGGATCCAGTACACATTTTTCATAGTTCAACTGATAACCTAAGTCAGCTAATGAGTCCAAGAATACATCTTTATGATCTGTGAAATGTTCTGGTTGTGCACAAAGAATAAAGTCATCTACATATACCATGCAACGAATGTCTAAAGATCTGAGATATGTAATCAACGGTTTTAAAATTTTGTAGAAATAATATGGACTCAGAGAATATCCAAATGGCAGGACACGCCAGTTATAATAGGTGCCGTTCCACCTAAAGCCTAAATATTTTCTGAATTGTTCTTCCACTTCAATATGGAAAAAACCATTTTTTATGTCCGCAGTAATCATAGAGTCGTTGTGTTGTAAAAATCCCGCTACTGTCCGAATATCCTCATTTTTGAATTTGTGAGTTATAGATACTCTGTTTAATTCACGTAAATCGGTGATCAGTCTAAAACCTTTGTCTTTTTTGGGCACACAGTGAATTGGTGATATACCTATAGGTTTACGAACAGAACGTTCAATACAATTTTGATTCAATAGTTGATTTACTTCGGCAGTGACAAATTGGAACTCCTTAATATTCATACGACGGTTGGGCAGCTCAAACGGCTGCGGAGGTATGTCATTTTCAAATTGTAGAGGGACACCGTTAGAAATCCAATTTAAAATCACATCGTTGGTACCGATATTTGTCCATGCATTATAATTGTTTGCTAATGAGCCGGCTGTAAAACGCATATTTACGAGTGTTAATTGTACACAATATCTGTATTTATTGTGGGACACACCGTCATGCCCACACTGACGCTGTACAGGAAATGTTTGAATGATTGATGTTATTGAACCGAGGATGCCAATAACCAACAGCAGAATCTGAACACGCTTCAGAACACGCATAGTCATTTTGATCGGCGACTTGTGACGTTATCATGAAACCGCACATACAGACCATGGATGCAGTGTTTTTAGAATTAAACAAACTGATTTATGTCTTAAATCTTTTGATAAACACAAAACTTAAAGTTGTTTATTAACAAGTTACAGACTCAAAAATGTTTTCTCTACGGACAGGACACAAAGAACTTTCAGTTTCACTGCTTTCAGAATCAGTACAGTGACAGTCAGTACTTGCTTGTATTATAATACCGTTTACATCGCGACCGAGTCGGGATTCTTTGGGGAATATTACTGGATTGTTACATTAGTCCAGTGTAATATAGTAAAACTGCGCTAATATCGCGTTCAATATGCAACGTGTGCATTGTGAATGTCACAGAAACGGGAATACCGGCTTCTTCAATACTGGCCTGGATTGGCGAGAGTTTCATTTTCGGCGGGAGTCACGTGATCCCTAGCCGAATGTTACTTTCGATTTCAAACGTTAAAAACACACCGTCACTAAATAGCAAATTTTCATGGAAATACCACTCGTTTTATATTCTAGACACGTTACAGTTCCGCACAAACACTTTGTACTTAGATAAAATCACACTAAACAACTAAAATATAACAGTTACACACGAAAAACTTGTAAAAATTGTTACAAAAATTTCAGCATAAAAAATAAACCAGTTTCGGTTTTAGTACCGGAAACAAGAATGATAACTCTTGGTATATAATACCAAGAGTACTATAGCTATAGGTTATTTCCCTTGATTACAATTTATACTAAATTTCCATCAATAGGAAAGAAAACCTAACGCAATTTAAAATTTTTAATACAACAAAATTTTAATATTGTAAATAAGCCTACGTACTGAGTGATATACTAATATGAAATTGTGTAACAGTTACATGGATTATTATAGAAATAATTATGCATTAAAATAATTATACAAGTTGTGTCTCAATATTAATTATGATATAAAATTATGCTTGTATTGACAAACCGAGAGATTCTACTTCTTAAATTTTGCACCTTAATCAAGTATTTGACTGCAAAATACTGTATAAACGATTTGCAGAATACAAAATATTAACGATATATGCGGTAATTTACAAAAAATGTATATTATTATACCAAATTGTTTATATATATAATAATAACCTACAGTAGACATACGTGCACATTGTACGTGTCAAAATACCAAGGTCATAATTTTTACGATTCAGTATACGTAATACCTACATTTCAAATAACAAAACACATTAATGGGATCAGGTTTAGTGGGTAACTAGTTGTGAATCAAACCAGTGCAAACATGAATGTAACTAAATGTTATGTGTAGGTCAATGGTGTATCTATTCAGCAAAATACTTATATGATAACCAATTCTGTAAAATATATAAAGTGGGTAAACAGTACAGTGACTGTCACAGTCGTCAACTTGATCTGAGAATGGTCAATTAAGGTCATTGAGTACTAATAATTTGATTAATTATGACAATAATACATTATTTATATGACACATAATGCAGTCTGTACTGGGGGACTAATATATTATGACAGTAACCACAAAACACAGTATACTGTACTATAGTACATTCAAAATTGTGTACATGTTAACATTTATCTGCATCAAAAAGAATTTGTACAGTACAATAATGTTGTAAATTTTATATGAAAACAAAATTTTGTTAATTTAAAACAATTTAAAAACATACATTATTTGTATTGTAGTATGCATTGCAGTCTATGCATGTTGCATAGATTTCAATTTCCTACCATATACAGTAAACGGTTACTGCAGTAGAATACATATTGTATTTTTCACATCTCATGAGACCTAATTGGTACTTGGTAGTTATATGTATGCCTACCAAAATAATAAAATGGAGTAAATCCTACAAAATCACAAATAAAAAATCTACTAAAAATCTCAACTAAATTGATCCATAATGGGCGAAACAACAATATCACTAAATTTTTGAAATACAGCAATAATTATAATTGATGTAACTCTCTTGTGACTATATAATATTGGAATAATAAAACTACCCAGATATTCTCCAGGCAGCAACCTTCCAAGACCTGTTACGTAGTGGTTCTGGGTTTGACAATCCCAGAGGTATGAAAGCTCTCTTGGGTAGAATCAGAGGCTGAGCCACAGACATTTTGATTAGTCGTTGATACCATATTTTGCCCTTCCAGATGGGAGCAATTAATGTAGCTACAGCTTTTTGGTTATGTACAACTTGTAACACTTTATCTATTAAACAAAATGGTGGGTTAACATAATTGTTTTCAGTATTCCAATTGGTCTGGGCAAGAGCATCTACACCTTCAGTAAACGGTTGGTAAAACCGCGAATTAAATCGATCAAGTTGGGTACTGGATACATCAGCAAAACGATCTATGGTGTGGGGGCCATACATAGAGTCGAGGTATGCAAACATTGCTGGATGTAGCATCCAATTGGCTTTATCTGATATGCGAGATAGCGCGTCTGCTGATCTGTTAGCAATGCCAGTTATGTGATTACATTCTAGAGTAGCATTAGACGACAAAATTTCATGCCATATAGCGGTCGATATTTTAGACAGTGTTTTGTTTGGACCACCCTTGTGATTCGTATAGCATCTAGCAGTGATATTGTCTGTGAGTACTTGTATGTGCTTTCCTTGTATATCATTTTTGAAGGATAAAATCCCCATTAAGATGGCGTAAAGCTCCCGGATATTTGAATGTTGATTTGATACATAGTCATTCCAGAAGCCACTAGCTTCTTTGTTACCTGTCACAGCTCCCCAGCCTGTGCTTGAAGCATCAGTTGTAATCTGTATGTCTACAGTTTTATTAACCACACGTTTAATGTTCCATTCGTCTATAGAATTCAACCACCATGAAAGTTCTGAAATACTGTCATAATCTAGACATAATCTGTCTTCCCAGTTATATCTAGTGTTAATAAGTCTATACACGCCACGAAGAAACAGTTTTCCAGGTTCAACAGCCCAACACATGGATATACACTTTCCAGCTATACTGGCTAGAGTACGTGCTCGTATTGAAGGTTTGTTCAATGCATTTCTTAAATCATGTTTGAGTTTTGATACACGTTTATGTTGTACCTTTATTTCGGGATACGTGTCATGACTTGTGGTGTATATTACATATCCAATATAGTCAATTTCATTTTGGGGATCCAGTACACATTTTTCATAGTTCAACTGATAACCTAAGTCAGCTAATGAGTCCAAGAATACATCTTTATGATCTGTGAAATGTTCTGGTTGTGCACAAAGAATAAAGTCATCTACATATACCATGCAACGAATGTCTAAAGATCTGAGATATGTAATCAACGGTTTTAAAATTTTGTAGAAATAATATGGACTCAGAGAATATCCAAATGGCAGGACACGCCAGTTATAATAGGTGCCGTTCCACCTAAAGCCTAAATATTTTCTGAATTGTTCTTCCACTTCAATATGGAAAAAACCATTTTTTATGTCCGCAGTAATCATAGAGTCGTTGTGTTGTAAAAATCCCGCTACTGTCCGAATATCCTCATTTTTGAATTTGTGAGTTATAGATACTCTGTTTAATTCACGTAAATCGGTGATCAGTCTAAAACCTTTGTCTTTTTTGGGCACACAGTGAATTGGTGATATACCTATAGGTTTACGAACAGAACGTTCAATACAATTTTGATTCAATAGTTGATTTACTTCGGCAGTGACAAATTGGAACTCCTTAATATTCATACGACGGTTGGGCAGCTCAAACGGCTGCGGAGGTATGTCATTTTCAAATTGTAGAGGGACACCGTTAGAAATCCAATTTAAAATCACATCGTTGGTACCGATATTTGTCCATGCATTATAATTGTTTGCTAATGAGCCGGCTGTAAAACGCATATTTACGAGTGTTAATTGTACACAATATCTGTATTTATTGTGGGACACACCGTCATGCCCACACTGACGCTGTACAGGAAATGTTTGAATGATTGATGTTATTGAACCGAGGATGCCAATAACCAACAGCAGAATCTGAACACGCTTCAGAACACGCATAGTCATTTTGATCGGCGACTTGTGACGTTATCATGAAACCGCACATACAGACCATGGATGCAGTGTTTTTAGAATTAAACAAACTGATTTATGTCTTAAATCTTTTGATAAACACAAAACTTAAAGTTGTTTATTAACAAGTTACAGACTCAAAAATGTTTTCTCTACGGACAGGACACAAAGAACTTTCAGTTTCACTGCTTTCAGAATCAGTACAGTGACAGTCAGTACTTGCTTGTATTATAATACCGTTTACATCGCGACCGAGTCGGGATTCTTTGGGGAATATTACTGGATTGTTACATTAGTCCAGTGTAATATAGTAAAACTGCGCTAATATCGCGTTCAATATGCAACGTGTGCATTGTGAATGTCACAGAAACGGGAATACCGGCTTCTTCAATACTGGCCTGGATTGGCGAGAGTTTCATTTTCGGCGGGAGTCACGTGATCCCTAGCCGAATGTTACTTTCGATTTCAAACGTTAAAAACACACCGTCACTAAATAGCAAATTTTCATGGAAATACCACTCGTTTTATATTCTAGACACGTTACAGTTCCGCACAAACACTTTGTACTTAGATAAAATCACACTAAACAACTAAAATATAACAGTTACACACGAAAAACTTGTAAAAATTGTTACAAAAATTTCAGCATAAAAAATAAACCAGTTTCGGTTTTAGTACCGGAAACAAGAATGATAACTCTTGGTATATAATACCAAGAGTACTATAGCTATAGGTTATTTCCCTTGATTACAATGTATAATTTTCATTATATTGTCATCCTCAAATAAAACAGACGTATACTCAAATTTGCCAAATGACATTCTTGCAGAAAAAAATCCCACATCATCCCTTTAGAACTATAGCATATTTTTTCCAGTACTACTACTACCCAAAATCTACCAAAAATATCAAACGGATATATAACTACAGTGGATATGTCCGTTTGACGGACATACTGTGACCTAGATTTTGTCCTATTAATTAATGTAGGCTACAGCGTAAAATACACTTGGTTTTTTTTTTTCGATTTGTGAAAAATATAGTTTTTGTAGATACATCCATTTTACAATATTAAGTATTATAGTAAAAAGTTTTATATTACTATTTTATATAGATTTGCGTCCACATTTGAACATTAATTTTGTACTTGCACCAATCTTCCTCCGCCATTATACAGGTAAATATGTACACCTTTTATTAATTTTCACTCACAGATGAGAATGCAACAATCAACGAGTTTTCCAACTCAATACTGAACCGAACGGATGAAGCTTCACTTAGCAAGATTGAGGTAGCCCGTTCTCTACTTGCCTCTATACCCTCGACCTTTGACCCTATTCTTGTGTGAGTACTATACCATAATATACAATAAGTGGGCAGTAATGCAGTGGTAGAGTGCTCGGCTTAATATCTGGGGGTCCCCGGTTCAAGCATGGGTCGCGGCAAGTCTTTGTGGTATTTTTCATGTTTTTCTGTAATTCTCTTTGGCAAGGAACTTATCCCTATTTGCATCCACTAGTTCAGTGGCTTGAGCTCATGTGGACTGTGTAACTCTCAGATGAACTCTGCTGGCTTCTTCCTGCTGTCTTCGAGTCATGGTGGATGGAAATATGCTGCCCACATCCGGTGGTTTAGTCCGGGTCCGCCAGTTTCCACACCATGATAACATCTAACGTTCGGTCACTTTACATGTCTACTGTAAAAGTAAATTATTCAGAGCCAGAGCGGCCCTTAGAGCAGGGGCTGTTTCCGTAGTGCTAAGAACGTACACCCCCTGAATAGGACACTGTGTCAAAACATTGAAAATGTCAGACAAGTCAAAAATCTTTGTTGTGGTGAAAAATGTGTGATTATTTGCGATTTTGGATTGGAAGATCACACAATACTGGCAGTTTGTATTGACAAGTCATTGGCGAATGTCGGACACTGAGGGTGGTGGTTCTTTTGGTAGCCTACTTAACATAATTCGGTTCCAACGATTTTTGTGGCGGTTACCGCGGGTGGCGGATAATAGAGGTGGTGGTTGGGTGAGGGTGAGGGATATCTGTATGTGCATAATTCTGTTTTGTGTCATCTGATGGCTAGTCTGGACACTTGTGACACCTTGTTAATCAAATCGCCACCACATTTTAATTGAATTGATTGATCTAATTGATGGATCGATCTATGAAATAAAAGTTAATGGTTTCTCGACCAGTAGACGATGTATATTTGATATAGTCTACTAATCTTTCTGTGTATTTGCAGACCGACATTCAGACTACTACCAAACTTCACTGAGCCACTCACTCATGCATCGCACCTGAAATCTACCCTGTCCACCTCCATACCTATCATTCTCAATCGGGTACAA